>JACSZP010038099.1:0-10881 GCA_016161895.1 Pinna nobilis | reverse complement strand
GGTGATTCCCACATCCCTGTTCCTTACCTGTATACCAGCATGACTGCATAGATAGAAGTCAAACTCTGTAGGATGGGTGATTCCCACATCCCTGTGGTTCCGGCTGGAATGTTGCCACTTCTGCCTATCTGGTCCTTCCTCTCGGCACAGAACAGTCGTGTGTGGTGGCGCTTTTGTACGACTATGAATGTGATTCCTGGTTGATAGCCGAGCTCTAACTTCATACAAGCCTCTCGTACAGCTCTTAACTCATGTTGTAGAACCTGTCAATATTGATATGCTATGGTGAAACAAGATGCTTTGGTTAGTATCTACAGTCTAACCTGTTTTAAGAGAACATCAAAGGGAAGGAGAAAAAGGGTCACATATGACAGGTGGTCTCTTTATTCAGGTGGTTTATATAGGAAAACCCCATTTTGGAAACCACACATTTAGACCACATAAAACAGGTAGTTCTCTGGCCTAACATAGGCACCTATGGCCATAGTACAGTGGAACCTTGCTATTAAGAACACCCAAGTGACTGGCTATAACTGGTCTGAAAAGTGAGGTGGTCTCTTAAGTACAGTGGAACCTTGCTATTAATACCACCCTAGTGACTGGCAAAAATTGGTCTGATTAGTGAGGTGGTCTCCCAAGTACAGTGGAACCTTACTATTAAGACAACCCAAGTGACTAAAACTGGTCTGATTACTGAGGTGGTCTCCTAAGTACAGAGGAATCTCACTATTAAGACCACCAAGTGACTGGCTAAAATTGGTCTGATTACTAAGGTGGTCTCCCAAGTAAAGTTGAAATAGCCTGAAAAAGTGACAAACAGACTGAATTTCCATGGCCTTTACTGATCTGATTAGTGACATGGTCGCCTAAGTGAGGTGGTCTTTAGGAGAGGTTCCACTATACATTTGTTAAGTTGATCATAACATATCAGAAAATCTGGAGCATAAAGAGTAGAAGTTCTTCATATTCATACCGGCTGGAACTGTCCCTCACTGACTCCATCCCTGAAGAATATGATCCTGGTGGGTTTGAACCGTGTGGCCTTGTAGAAATTGATCAACAGCTCTCGCACCATCGACGACAGCTCCTGGATGATTTCCTGTCTATGCTGCTGTACACGAACTGTAGCGGAGTAGCGGCTTGGATGAGCATCCATACTTCCAACCACCTGTTGGGACAAAAATTAACTCTCTTCATATGATCAAAACAATTAAAAATATATCTATAGCAAGAATGATATGATGATAATGTAAATAGTCTTATAATAAGGTAAAACTGTTGAATGCAACGAAATGTGATTTTATTTCTTTTATAAAAAGCTAGGCTGGTTGTCTGTAGTGCTGTTTAACCACTTCAGTGCATATGACAGATATATCCGTCATGACATTAACTTTTCCTGAATGCGTATGATGAGTATATACGTCATTAAAATGTATATTTCGAAAACATTAATTACCCAACATCATAAAAATAACATTACGTCATAATACGCAATGAAGTGGTTAATGTCCCCAACAAGACTTGTTCACTCACACAGAGCATGCCAGTAGAGAGTTAAAAACTAAAGTTTATGTTTGACACTAAATGCTCTTAAGCAGTGAGCATTCTGTAACATGCCGACACCTACTGAAGTCTCGGTATAAGTGAAAGATTCTGAGGTGGGTGGTTAAACAACAACCAGAAAAAGATTGCTTATTGTCCGAGAGGTTTACAGGCCAGTACTGCTCCTTTACAAGGTTACAACTCTTTCCATTGCTGATTTTTTTTCTTCCGCCCTAACTTTTTTCAAGAAACTGCTAAGAAACAGACCGATGTGTAAAAAAAACTACATTACATATGAAAATACCAAAAAGCATTGCAATACAACTAAAATACATAGAACATATCTGAGAATTTCCATTCAGGATTAATGGTTCCAATAATATGCTTAATCAAACTAAATGTACGACTAAAATCTGCAAAAAGCGTAACGAATATAATTTGTTCAGTCTGTCAGGTCAATTAAAGACACAAATGGCATAATAAATATAAATAAATCTATATATACAAAATGCCCTGAACTTACAAGGTCAAAGGGCAAACATGACTAAGGTATTTGTATACTTCTGATTTATTGAAGTTTCATGCCATTCAGAAAGGTAAGATATTGATTCAGTAGAAGCATTGTACTGTTTACAATAGCAACATGATGTGTTTGTGATTCTGATGCCCCCCCCCCCTCCCCCATGTGTGTTATCAAACAGAAATAGCATCTATTTCACAAAGTCTAGAGTATCAAGGTCAAGGTCACACCATCAGAAAATCTGATTCAGTAGACTGTCATTAAAGACCACTTGTCTAGATAGACCACATAGGCTTAAAAATGAACTCATGAAGCTGAATATTTGCTGTCTAGCCCAGGGAACCAGCCATGTAAGGTTGATCAGTCAGCCAGTCTTGGTGGCAGCTTGTATACAACATCACAGGAAATTATTAGCGAGTAAAGAGCCAATCGTTTGGACAGCTTTTATAAAACTAAGTAGAAAACCAGCATGTCAAACTGAGCAGGCAGCCAGTCTTGTCAAACTGAGCAGGTAGCCAGTCATGTCAAACTGAGCAGGTAGCCAGTCTTGTCAAACTTCGCAGGTAGCCAGTCTTGTCAAACTCAGCAGGTAGCCAGTCTTCTAAAACTGAGCAGGTAGCCAGTCTTGTCAAACTGAGCAGGTAGCCAGTCATGTCAAACTGAGCAGGTAGCCAGTCTTCTAAAACTTAGCAGGTAGCCAGTCTTGTCAAACTCAGCAGGTAGCCAGTCATGTCAAACTCAGCAGGTAGCCAGTCTTGAAGAAAACTCTAAAATCTAACAGCAAACCAGTCATGTCAAATTTAGCCAGCTATCCGGTATTGATGACAATTTTATTTTTTATAAAATAAGCAGGAAATCAGTTAATGGTGGATAAGTGTTGTTGTCATAAGTTTTCTGTTATGAATTAACACTGGTGACAACTTAGGTACTGACTTTCTACAAGTTTGTTTTATGACATTTATATCCTGTTGTGGGTCAAGTGCATCGAGAGCAAAGTAATGGAATTGCCAAAGATAGCAAGAAAGCAAGATATGGATATGTTGGCTGATATCTAAACCTGGACTGAACAGTTCTCTGTGCATCTCTTGACACTACTGATAGTAAAGGGATGCCTAAATAAGTATGCTTCTAGCAAAAAAAAAGAAAAAAAAGTCATAAACAAATACTAAGACGGGCAGATGAAATAGACACACAAACATGACGTCTGAGGTCTTCCACATGTGAAGCTGGTGTGGGGCCGTCAACAATACAAAACATAGCTTTGTCGGTGAAGTCAACTTACTGCAGCAATGGACGGCTTACTAGCATCCCCTGCTGGTGGGTGTGTGACATCGGCACCAAGGAAAATGAGTGGCTCCCGGAACACTGCCGGGCTGAAATTAAAACAAGTTCCCTGTTCGCTGGGATTAATGGGCACATGAAGCGAGAGGACACATATTCAAAATTTGTGTAACTACAGTCTCCTTTATGTGAAAAACTTGTCTCAGTTTCTCCTCCCTCTCTCTTATTTTGTTCTTTGTTCTGATTTTTCTTCAAATGTCAGACATATTGAATCTTCAAAAGTTTTGTTTCCAAAAAGACTTTATGCCTTTTCATGAGAGGATATATATCATGATTAGGAGAGCCATGCAGCAGACAGATTTTTCATGCATCAATTGTACATTTCTCTGGATCCACCACCTGATCTGCCAACAGCCTGATCAGAATGTATAATGATCTATGACAAGTCCCTCATTTTCATGTACCATACCCCCTCCCCCCAGCAGATCAGATCTGTGAGGAAAATCAGATTCTGAATCCAGGAAAATGCACAATAGAGACTGAAACAAAGAAGTATTAGATATAAATAATGATATTATGTGGAGGCAGACTTACGGCTGCAATAGACGGTTTAGATTTATCCCCGGCTGGTGGGTGGGTCACATCAGCACCCAAGAAGATAATGGGCTCCCTGTATACCCTGGGACTGAAAAAGTAATCAGCAATACCTGTAGTATTTTCCTTCTTCCTTACAGATAGCAGGTGAGACATCTCAGAAACTAAATTGTATTTTTTACACTGTAAATCCAGATTTATTTGCCAGAATCTTATTTTCTTGTGATTTTGTAAAGGTTGCCATTACTTGAAAATGAATTTCTTGCTTCCAATTCTAAATTGACATTAACATGCCTTTCTTCAACAAAGGTCGCTTAGGTATACAGCACAAATATGGAAAAATAGTCTCAATATTATCTGTTAAACAATAGGCCTGCAAAAATAAAATTCTGCAAACAATTCTGGATCTACTGTAGATAAGTATATTTGCATATTGAGTTAATCATACTTTTCTATTCATTTTTGTATCTGTCACTTTTCCTTAAAAAAAAAGAATTTTGCCAAAAATAATTTCTTCTGGAAAAGAGAATAACATCAAATATTAAATTTCTATTTTATTCTATACAAGTAGACTAACTTTCAAAACACGTTTTTCTATATCTTGTAAGACGACAGTTGTAATTGGCCTAATAAATAATATCCAAAAGAGTTTTAGGTTTTTGTGATAAATTTTCAAATTCTAGACCACAGAAAAGATAGACAACCAACGTTATAGTTATGTTGATGTAATAGATTTATTCTTTATTTTTTGAGATATGCCAACCTTACCCACAATGAACTTAAATTCAAGCATGAAAAATTAAATGATCCAAGCGTGAACAAAATTCTTGATTATGGATACCATGTAAAGGCAGAAAATTCCTACATAAGGCTACTGCCTTTCTCTTTTTCTTATTTCTACATCTAGAATTAGAATGCAGATAGTCACTTCATCCATAAGAGGAATATACATGTATACTCTTTTTACTCCTTGCTTTCAACTATTTCAAATATTCATGCAATGCAATAACAAATTCTGATGGTTATACATATTCATTTCTATTTATATGATTTTCTTCATTTACAAATTACCAGCTTATAATTATAAAAATCTCTGGTAGTTGAATATTTCCTTCAGAGAAGAAAGATTTCATTGAAAAGAAAATTTGTAATAATTCATCAACAATTGTCTCCCCTTTTAGCCCATTTTTCAATTACAGTTATCTCCCCTTTCAGCACTCAGCATAAATGTTTCTGGGCATTGACATAGGTGTTTTTCACAAGCACACTCAGACAAGTATCATCTGAAAGAGCATTTCATTGTTACATCAGTGCATGATGTGTGCATTATAGCTATCACATTTGAGAGTAAAAACTAGTAAACATTAGTAAGGACACTGCTAAGAACGCCAACAAATGGGCAATGTCACAAGCTCCCTCCCTTTTTTGTATATCTGGCTATTAAGTTACCAATAAAAAGTACATGGTAAAAGTTATTAAAGGGGAGCAACTTTTGTAAGGTTTAAAGAGGATCTGGGAACATTATATTGGGCTATCCAATACATGTCATTTTGGGCTACGTACCGTATACTTGGGAGTAGTATATTGTTGATCCCTCCAAGTTTGACATTGATTTTTAGGCAGAGATTGGACAAGGTTTGGGGTGTGGTCTTGTTGACATTTTTGGCCTGTACACATTGGGTGGCTAGTCCAAAGAGAATATCTCCTACTCTCTTCACTTCAGCTGTAAAAGAGAAAGGACAATGAAGTCACTTAACAAAACAAGATGTGAAACGGGAGTATCCCCTGTATCAAAGCAAACAAGTCAAGATTAAAGTTTCTAAAATGTAGGTCAAACTCCAAAGTCAGGAGGTCAAAATATTGGTATTAAATGGTTGGTCATACCAGGAGACTTTCAAAAGAAGAATGTGAAAGGCCTAGTCACATTCCATTTATGTGTTATGGCCAAGGTAGATGTTTAACGTCCCATTCAATGATCTTTTACTCATTTGGTGATGTAATCAATTGTCAGTGAAAGACAACGGGACATTCAGCCATAGAAAGTTTTTAGTATGCCTTTAATACAAGCCTCAGATTTCACTTACTTCTACCTTGATGTGCGCCCTTGGTAATGCCTTGGTGGGACTCACCTTACCATCAACTAATTTTTTCATATCTAGAATTCAAAAAGAAGCTAGATTATACTACAGTGGAACCCATCCTCAAAGATGCAGTCTTTTGAGACAGGTGGCCTCTCTTGACAGGTTTTACTTACATAATAACTTAAAATGATGCTTTCTTATAAGTGGTATATCGGGACAGACAGTCTCTCATAACAGGTTCATCTGTTGTCTCATCTGATGAGCAAGAAAAGCTCAGATACTTAAGTCTCATTTTGAAGACCAGCATTAAACTGTTGAGCTACAATGGCTTCCCATAGATGAAAATACACAACACAATCCTGCCAGGAATTAGTAGCATTGGGGATTGATAATTACCATAGACAGGTGTTTTTCCAGGTAGCACCACTACAATCAGCTGTAGTCCCTGATAGGTGTTCTTCAGGTATCTAAACATAGGCTCCACCTGGTCTGGTCCCGTGGCGTATTTACAGAAACATGGCTGACCCAGGATTGGCATCCCAGCGTCATTGGATATGCGTTGTAACTGTTGTGTAAAATTCCTGCAAATGAGAAACAGTACAAAACATATCAAACCATTGACCTTTTCAGGACTGTAAATCCAGTTTTTTTCACGAGAATTCTATCTTTGCATAATTAACAGAGAGTGCTTCCTCGCAAAAATAAAGTTCTTACTTAATCTAACCTAAAATAAACATGGACCATACAACATAAGGTATTATACTTAACATGCACGCATGTGAACTTTTGTGTCATTAATAAATGCAATAGCTAAAGATTAAGAAAATAAGGTTCCCCGAAAATTTCTGGATCTACAGTATGTAGCAACAGAGCACATTAGAATATTTGTGACCCTGTTTTTATGACTTGTAAAACAACAAAACTCATGTGTGGTCATTCTGACTCCCTAACATTTATGGAATTATCCATCCTATTTTTATTACACCTATACTGAGAATAACCACTTAAATATATAGGGGTGGACAGGTTAGTCTGTTATTGTTGTATTGTGCTATGTTTCACTCAAGAATATTTCCCTCTGTGTTGTTGTATTGTTGTTTAATATTCCACTAAAGATTTTCATCATTGTTACAGAGACATCACCTAATGCTGGTGAAGGACTCAAAAATTTGCCTTTGCTCAGCACTTTAATCCAATGGAAAGTGAGGGTCCTTAATTACAGACATCTGTGAAAACAATTGGAAATTGAGGGCCCTTAATTACAGGCACCTGTGAAAACAATTGGAAATTGAGGGCCCTTAATACAGGCACCTGTGAAAACAGGACCTAAGCATTTAATGTCTAATTTGAAAGACAAGAAAAGCCAGCAGCTAAAGCTGAACAGCACACGTAAATCCACAACTTCACAATCTGAATGTAAACATACAACCATGACCTCTCTTAAACTTGAACACATGACCATTCTCTTTCACCCCTACATTTCAAAGTAGTATGCTCTTCTATATTGTGTTGGACCAGTCCATTACAGTCTGCAGTGATGAAAGGGTTAACATGATGAATATACAAATTACCTGAGAGCATCTTCCCTCACGGTACGCTGAGGTGCAAAGCAAGCTATGGCCCATACTCGTATCTCTATCCCAGAGTAAAACTGTTTACCTCTCATGTCCCATACTCCCTGATTTGGAATCGCCTGAGCTTTTGTCTATGAAAAAGGATGGAAACGTGTAAATAGAAACATATATATGAATGAAAGTCCATCTAGATATTGATTACTATTCAACGGTTGGTTAAGATTCAAGAATTCATTGTGAGAGAAAGCTGCAAATATTACTACTATGTAAAACCTAGGGCACACACTGAAGTAAATGCAAATGAGTAAAACATATCAGTGATCCAATTGCTTTCACGTTTAAAAACTAGTGACTAGTATTGCTATCTAGCTTTCAAGGTATTAATGTATGAATAATTCTATTATTGGCTAGAAGTATGTATCAATCAGATCAATGTAATATAAAATTATTCCAAAAAAAGATAAAAAATGATGAACAACATGAGGAATCAGAGGTCTACTAGTAATCCACTTAAAGTCACAAATGCACTTTGATCAATGTTTAGTATATGTGGCCTACATCCATTAAACGGATTAAAGAAAAGGGACAATAGCAAAAAATAGTAAAATCTTAATCAGATTAGAATTGTTCTTTTTCTAGGGACTACAACAGTGCTCTACCGATACTCTATGTAAAGAAGGTCCTTTAATGTGTGGGGTTTACACAGAATGGTTGTATTTATTGGCTTATCTCAAGGACAAGTACCTTGTTGAGCCCCGGCCTTTAATCTCGATCACTACGATTGGTTGGTTGTATTGTTGTTTAATGTTCTATTAAAGAATCTTTCACTTATATAGAGACAGCAGCAGTGTCGGTGGAGGGTGACAAATTTTGCCTGTGCTCAGCACTTCTGGCCATAGAGCAGGGAGGGTTCATTAACATGGCAACGCCTACTGTGATGCGGGACCTAGGTTTTTACTGTTTTGTCTGTAAGACAGGGACAGCCAACCGCGATGTAGCTTGGGCTAGACCTCTCAATTCCAAGTCGAACACGCTAACAACTAGGGCACCGTGGCCCTGGGTCACCAAGAGATAGATTTGCCATTTAATTAACGAAGAAACCATTTGCTGATTTTTCCTTGTCAGAAATTAAAATGACATTATGTATATCTACAATCTAAGCAATGAATACTATATTAGTGACAAATGAGTGACTACCTTCAGATAAAGAATTAATCTAAGAGGTCCTACATAGAAATCTATCTAGATTATTGGCAGGAAAATGTTGCATCTACTGGCTATGGGGTTTGTTTTAATTCCTTAGGAATTCAAATTCCTTCAAATGTGATCTTTCAAGACAGGTGGTCTCTCATGACAGGTTTTATTTAAATGATTTCTTAAGATGTTTTCTTACACGTGGTCTCTCAAGACAAGTTCCACAGTAACTCACAACGACAAGCGGTGAGAGAGTAAATGATTTCAGTTTTTTTTTTCTCACTTCTTTGGGGAATGGGGCCAGGTCCCTGGTAATTGGGAAAAATAACGTGATTTTGGTACAATTTGGGAAATTTTAAGAGAACATAAATTAAACACATACATGTACTACATCAACATTTTATTTAGGTTTTTGTTTATAATTTGATTTCTCTCGATGTCATGGCTTTAAATTGATTAATTGTAATTACACAATAAATTTCTTCATTGCTAATTTTTTTGTGAGAGATTATTTTAAATTTTTTTTCGAGTGTAGCGAATTGGGAATTTTGGATTACTTTTTTGTAAAAAAGATGCTATTTGGAGTTAGGAATGGGTCCTTATAAAGGACCCAAATTGACAGAAAAAAAAAATCTGTGGATTCAAAATGCAATGTGCTAACCAATCAGCCACAGAGGCCCTCTGTCTAAACTAAGCCTACAGTACTTAATAACACTTACTATACCCAATCTATGACTAGAGATTGAAAAACAGAAAGTATGTAATAAATCTATAGAGCTAGAGTTCATAAAACCAACTACAGAGTAAGAAGAGGAAATAATGAGCCCACTCTAATGGAAAATTTATTATCAGTCAGCCATAATATAAGCTGAGATGGCTTTGAAAATGAAGAATCACTACAGTGGAGCCTCATTATTCAGGACAAATTCGTTCCCACGCAAATTGTCCCGATTAATGACACATACAGTAAAATCTGTTTATAACGTTTTCATTGAGAGTCAAATAATTTAACGTTATATCAGGAAAATGTTAAGTATACCGATTTAAATGGTGACGTTGTGTTGGGAGGGAGGAATTTTAGTGTAATGGACATTAATCCTTCCATATCTGTATGGTCAACACCTGTGAGTAGATTTATACCTAAGAAATACATGTTTGGCTTTATTCTCTCAGGGCCAGGTATTCCCAAAGGTCGGTTGCATTTGTTCATTTTCACACTAGCAATAAAACGTTATGGATGACAATATTATTACACTGGGACTTAAATTCTAATGTGTTATAAACAAAACATGTAATACCCAGAAATGTTATATCCATATATTTTAACATAGGGTTATATAGGCGTTTTTCGGGGATTGAAAATAAAAACGTAATATGCAGAAAAACATTACAACCAGAAACGTTATAAACAATTTTTACTGTACTTATTATAATGGTCAATGTAGTTTGAGAATTTTGTTCCCTAGAAATTCTGTCCGGAAGATGAAGCATCTGGATTACTGGCGTCTGCATTAATGAGACTCGACTATACACATACGCCCCATACAAAAAAGCAGTTCAGATTGAATACAGAAAATTCTGATATAAACAATTTTGAAATTAGGATTTAGCTGTGGAGTCGTATCAGGATCATGCATAATCAGAATATTCGTAAGATGAACTGGTTTTAAATCGTCAGGAAATAAACAGCAGAACAACAATTGCATAAAATCTAAACATAACCAGAAAAGGATGAAAGAGCAAAACAAATTAGGAAGCGGCAAAAACAGCATGTTTGTCCAACCTTTTACTTGAGCATTAAAAAAACCAAAACCAAAACAATTGATAAATCTCAACGTAGAATATAACAGCCAGAAACAGCACAATAATGAAACTTGAGAGACCACTTATAAGGGCATTGTTTTCTGTTGTTGTCATTGTATTGTTGTTTAACGTCCCACTCAAGAATATTTCACTCATATGGAGACGTCACCATGTGATGGTGAAGGGTGATAAATTTTACCTGTGCTTGACACTGCTGGCCATAGAGAAGGGAAGGTTCTTTAACGTGCCAACACCTACTGTGCCACGGGACCTTGGTTTTTACTGTCTCATC
>JACSZP010038075.1:0-10737 GCA_016161895.1 Pinna nobilis | reverse complement strand
TTCCCATTTGCATAATGGATAATTAAGGTTATCTCATTAGATGTTACAGAGACACTTGGTATCCTTCTGTACAAATAACATGTCAAATAAATGGAAAATATATCCATGGATATTAGGTGAAAATCTAAAGAGAGCACTACTCTCTTTAATAATGTGAATGTTCAAATGCAGACACCCTTGGTTACCCTTCGAAAAAGTGTCTTGGAGTGGAGTTCGTTTTGACCAAGAAACGGTCCATGGATCGTTCTATACTTCAGATCCAAAAGGCAAAACAAAACAAAACAAACTTCTGTCCAAAGTCAGTTTGGAATATTGATGGATATGGTCAAATTTCAAGATATTGTATTCTAATAATCTAATAAAACTACATATATAGATAATAAAAGGGAAACACGGCAATGTCGACAGAAATTTTTTGAAATTCTGACTCGAAACTTGAACTGACTTGAATTCGACTGAAAAATTTACAGAAAAAAGTGTAAATTATACATAAAAAAGTGTAAATTATACAGAAAAAGTGTAAATTTTACAGAAAAAAGTGTGAAAATTAAAAAAAAAAGTAATTATAGATAATTGCAGATGTCCCTAATACGCTTCCGTAACATAGGGACAACAGCGCTGGTCAATATGATGCGAAATCCAGACTGGTGAAGCATAATCAGACGAGACCAAGTTTGGGGTCCTTATAATGTGATATCTAGACTATAAAAGCAAAATCAGATGAGGCTCATCATGGGGACAACAGCGCTGGTCCATATGATGTGAAATCTAGACTAGTGAAGCAATATCAGATGAGGCCCAAAACGAGGGTAACAGAGATAAGTCTATTTTGCTGTCCCTTGGACGCAACAGACCCGTGTTATAGTCGATTTCAATTTGTTAAACAAAAAAAAAAAAAAAGGCTTCAGAGCGGAACATAGGCCAAATTTGATATTTCGTGCCTATGCATGTATATTCATTTACCGAAATATAACCATAGGGACATAAGAAATAACTTTACGTTAGAGATAATCCTTTACGGTAGAACATCCCTAGAACATTGGGGTGAATTTTCCAGACAATTTTAGTAACAGTCAAACGTATCGGTAGAACATCCCTAGAACATTGGGGTGAATTTTCCAGACAATTTTAGTAACAGTCAAACGTATCGGTAGAACATTGGGGTGAATTCCAGACAATTTTAGTTACAGTCAAACGTATCGGTAGAACATCCCTAGAACATTGGAGTGAATTTTCCAGACAATTTTAGTAACAGTCAAACTCATCCCAAAGATCACCCGTGGGAAAGAACAATTGTCTTTCAAGAAACAAACTGCCTTAAGATTGTGTTAACTTTTCAACATTTGTTGAATAAGGTACTTTTTGAAGGTGACCTTTAAAGACGTGTCATTTATGCAGTCTTTACGCAAGCCTGAGAGAGAATGGGAGAGAGGGAGGTTATAACTCGAAGCAAAACAACGGAAGTCTAGGTTGACAAAATATTTTACTTAAACACAGTGAAATGTGACAAACAAGATTTATAAAGCGAGATCTAGCATTCTCAGAAAAGTATGGTTCAAAGTACGAGCATTATTACGCGAGTACAAAACCATACAACAATACGGCTATAAGTATCAAATACACAGCTGATAATTCAGTACCGAACTACATGACTAATGAGTCTGTACCGTACTTTATGACTGATAATTCAGGTTCCGAACTACATGACTGATGAGTCTGTACCGTGCTATATGACTGAAAATTTAGTACCGAACTACATGACCGATGAGTCAGTACTTTACTATTTGACTGATAATTCAGTACCGCACTTTATGACTGAAAATTCAGTACCGCACTATATACTGATGATTTAGTACCAGTACCATATTCCTAATGATTCAGTACCGCACTATATGACTAATGATTTAGTACCAGTACCATATTCCTAATGATTCAGTACCGCACTATATGACTAATGATTTAGTACCAGTACCATATTCCTGATGATTCAGTACCGTACTATATTACTGATAGCGTTTTCATCGCATGTAACACCGTCTTTTTTCGTAAACCAATGGCCATACTGTTTTGCTCTATTCATTTTGTTGACGTTTCCCTGGATAAAGTTGTTGTTGATAATAAACAGATTTGTGATATTTTGCTTGTTTGGTGAATTAGACTTGTACCACGTCCCGTCTGGGAACTGATCTAGAGACAAGATTTTAACCCTAGCATCTGCGTATTTCTCAAGAACCAGGGTTATAAGGTAACGCTGATCATTGTCTTTCTCTGGTATCACCTTCCCTGCGTCCATGCTAGCTATTGAATTATCCAGTATTGTCAATCTTCTACACAGTTCATTCCACAATTGTTTCATTCTTTCCGTAGGAAACATGTAATAAAATCCTATAGCCACCAGGTTTTGTTGTTTTTTATGAACTGGTAAAATGGCTAGATCATACTCACTGTACTTAAGCATCTCCGGAAATGGGTTACGGACCCACAAACAATCAAATTCAATTAGAAAAATTCCAAAACCAGCTTGCAGTATCCAGTTTAAAACAATAGTCCTCCTTATTCCTATTCTTACGTATCCAACCCGTGTGTATACCTGATTGCCCTGCATTGTAAATCCTTTTATAGATACTGAGTGTATGTGGGGTTTGTGTCGTCTTAACGTCCATAATGTGCTGTTGTCAGACGCAATGATTAGGAGGTGTTTATGTATATCCATGTATTTAGTATTGCACAGCCAACTGTAAGCGAATGGCACGTAAGCATTATTAATAAAGGAGATCATTAGTAGGCCAGTTTTCTGTATGATCTGTCTCGCTGCTGCAATCACTCTTGCCTCATCGTCTGTTAAGTTATCATAACTTGCGATGGCGGTTGACCTCCCATGATCGTTGATAATATTGCTGTAATCTATGACATTGTCTACCTTGTCTACTTTGTCTACTTTCATGGTTTTAGTTTTCTGACCCGCCATAAGAAGGACAGTTAGTATTACAAAGCACACCAAGACGAGTACTGCTCTGGACTTGGTGAGATTTGAGCGGATAAAAGTAACAGCCTGCTGCATCGTGTTAAAGATCTACAAAGAAACAGAACAAAAATGGTTATAATGATGTTCCATATGTAGTAAGCAATACAGTAACGATATAAAAATATATATTGAGAGTATATCATACTTGAGTAATGGAGATTACCAAGGTAATACTGTGTGTATACACGACGTTAGATTAAGATCCCATTTATCCGGCATGTGGTGAGAACAATCACTTATTCTCTCACTCGCCAACCTTGAGAAATAATTATGGGATTATGGGGAGGTTTCATGGGGGAATTTCTAGATTTTAATCAGAATCAAAAGAAACGTTCCGAATTTTCATGGTATATGTTTTCATTTTCTTTATTATTTCTTAAACCTCTAAAACTAAAGACAAAAAATATGGAATCTGACTGTTTATAGGATGGTCAAGTATTAATGATCTAGCACCTACTTCATATGATCCATGTTCGTTTATTGATTTTCTGTACTTATTTGCGTCCTGATGGCTACAATATCTTATGCTTTTAAAACTAAAATCTTTGGGACTGAAGAATGAATTATATATATAACTGAACATTTATTTATTGTTATGAATTTAAACATAACAGATCCTTTCACTGCAACTGCGGTCCTTTAATTTTGGTTGGCAAAATAATACAAATTCCCGGAAAAATACGCCAGAGTTACTGGGTCACAATTATAGTTAAAGGATCGACTATTCCATAGAAGAATTGAATTCATACATAATTATATTTGAACAATATGTGACATAGCGTCCGTTTTGTTACGGCCACTAAAGTTGTGTACATTTTAACTATGTTTTATTAAATGTTGTGTTAATAACTAGTCACAAATACAGAAGAATATATAGGATGTACAACGCGTATGTTTAATGTTGGGCGGACAGCTCGACCCGACGTGGTCAGTTCTAACCCGAGGCAAATACTACTATTTTATTTACAAAACGAAAACTATATATAAGTACAATACAGGAAATCTAACAAAACTTAATAATTAAGCCGTGAGAAGAAAGTGCCACTAATCCAAAGACAACCTAAGAGCACTGGGTGTCAGTGTAAGTTATTCACCCGTCGACTTTGTTGATCAAACGGTTAATCTGCAAAATCATGATGAGGGATATGTTCCCCCTGTCGCATACCTAGTCCCGATCCCCTTTTCTCGTTTATGACCATCACCGACTGTGACTTATTCTTGTTTTCGAAAATGTGTGACACGACGGGTGCCATGCGTGGAGCAGGAGTTGCTTACCCTTCCGGAGCACCTGAACTTTTTTAGTGGGGTTCGTGTTACACTATTTTTAGTTATAAGTGTATTTGTGTATTTCTGTTTGTAATTTTGTCTCCTTTTTGTTTTGGCCACGATTTTGTCTGTCGTTGACTTATTCTATATGGAATGCCCCTTGGTATCTTCTATTTCACCCATTTTACTAAGATAGTGACGAATACGTAACATTGCCTAATTGAATTGAATATATGTACGTGTATAATTACATCAGGGTGTTGGGGGATAAAAGATGACACTTTACTTCAATACTTATCGAAATATGTCGGGGCAGACTTCTCTCGGTCATATTTACCTGATTAGGTTTGGTTTAATTGTCTTACGACCCATCAGTATGAATGCATAGATATGAATGTATTTCAATGTACACAAATTTATACATATTGTATGAAAAGCACAAGGGAGACAGATGAAATTATGAGGAGGAAGGAAAAAGAACACTTGATCAATATCTTCTTTTAGTAAAATCACCTTTTCAATCATTCCTATATATATATCATTCCTTAAGATATCAGGAAATGTTACAGCAGTTCATTTTCTTTTTGATATTTAATAATTTATCAACTTTGAACAAAGAATATCCAATGCGGTGATATGTTTAGTATGATTATTCACATATCACCATTATAAGGAGAGATTAAGGTGAAAATATATAAATCTTCTATCTTATTTCTAGATTTTTTGAAAAAAATTTTTTTCCATAAGAATATATTGAAATCTCCCCTTCTCAATAAACAGGTCATATGAGGGCGGTTTATGTTCTGCAAAGTTTAAAGATTTACTTGTGTTATATTATAGAACATGTAAATCATGGGTGTAATTTTGTAGAGAATGAATATCATGTAGGTTTTTGGATGTAATTTTGAACAAAATGTAAATCGTGTGAGTTTCTGAATGTTATTTTGTACAAAATGCAAATTTTGTGGGTTTCAGGATGTAATTTTGTACAAAATGCAACTCTTGTGGGTTTCAGGATGTAATTTTGTTGAGAATGAATATCATGTAGGTTTCTGGATGTTATTTTGTACAAAATGCAAATTGTGTAGGTTTCTGGATGTAATTTGTACAAAATGTAAATCGTGTGGGTTTCAAGATGTAATTTTGTAGAGAATGATTATCATGTAGGTTTCTGTATGTAATTTTGTACAAAATGTAAATCGTGTGGATTTCTGGATGTAATTTTGTACAAAATGTAAATCGTTTGGATTTCTGGATGTTATTTTGTACGAAATGCAAATTGTGTAGGTTTCTTGATGTAATTTTGTACAAAATGTAAATCGTGTGGATTTCTGGATGTAATTTTGTACAAAATGTAAATCGTCTGGGTTTCTGGATGTAATTTTGTAGAGAATGATTATCATGTAGTTTTCTGTATGTAATTTTGTACAAAATGTAAATTGTGTGGGTTTCTGGATGTAATTTTGTACAAAATGTAAATCGTGTTGGTTCTGGATGTAATTTTGTACAAAATGTAAATCGTGTCGGTTTTTAGATGTTATTTTGTAGAGAATGTAAATTGTGTTGGTTTCTGGATGTTGTATAACAGAAAATGTAAATCGTGTTGGTTTCTGTATACAATGCCTTTGTGAAGAGAGTTTAAAATACACATACATGTCGTGTAAACTGACAAAGATTTTACCCAGATATAACACAAAAGTAATATTTGAAAAATAAACTTCGATAACGTTTATTAACAACAACAAAAATACTAATTTTTCAATAACCCTTCTTACAGAACAAGCATTACTTTATGAAAGATAATTTTATAAAAGTTACAAATATACAGGTAAGAGATACGTAGTAGATTATGATTTCTAGATGTTGTGTAAGTGAAATTTTGAAAATTCAAAATGGTATAATATTAGGAAAGAACATTTCCTTCATGAGCGAAAGATTCTCGTGGGAACAAAATCTTGCCTTCGCTCAAAATCACAATTACGAATATATAATCATTTTACCTGTTTATTTTCTTATTGCTTTTCCACGTTGTCCCTTCAAATGAACAGTACGATCCTCTCTTTAGACCTGAATATGGCTTTGAGCTAAAAAGAGAAGAGAAAGAATTTGGACAATTATTGGTAATACAGCAAATGCTGGATGTATATTATCACATATAAAATTTGTCTTTGTCAACCTGTTGGCCGGGTCCTCATATACGACTGTATCTGGTTAGACTCGTGTCCATTGACATTATACATGTACATTTGTATATAATTACTGTATATGAGTCATTATCAGAATTTGGCCGATTTTTGTCCTTCTAATTGCACATGAATCTGTCACTGAAATAATGTAAACTTCTATATTTTTTCGACAGGTAGTAGAGAAAAATAGTTTTTCTTAATATTAAACATAAGAAATATTAAGATTTGACCCTATTTCAATAATTTTTATTTTTCATATTCTAAAATTAGAAAATCGTGTTGTCCATTGGCAGGGTGGCACTGTTTGATCGACAAATACATATACTTTTATGATGTCCACATAGTGTATTTGTTGATATATTCTAGAAAACATTCTAAATATTCACTGCAATAAGAAAAATTAGGTGATATTTCAATAATTTCATCAATAAATATATAAAATAGGTGTGTCCATAATTTTGATGTCTGTTATGTTACCATCAATAATTTGATCTACTTGGGATATTTTGAAAAACCTCCCTTAAAGTACTCACCATGCAACTGTTGGAGCATCATGTCCTGTATAAAACAGCATGGCATTCAACAACATTTGAACACAGAGGAATGCATAAAATGCTATTAAAGTTAAGTAATCCTCCCAGATGTGCATTTTGAAAGTCTGTGATGTTACAAAAAATGTAGCTAATGGATTTACATCACTTACAATGTTTAATATTTGATCCAAAATATACATAATATATCATTTATGGCCTAGTTGTGGGAGTAGTGCCAACCACTATTGGATAATATTTAAATTCAGTATTGATTTGTCTACAGTGTTACGGTCTGTCATGTTACTTTCAAGAGAGTAACATGGCAGTCGTTATTGGTAACATAATGGACACACATGATGGTTAGTTTGGTAACATAATGGACAAACATGATGGTTAGTTTGCTTTTTGAATTACATGTTCTTTTCAAAAGCTAAAATGTATACTTGGATAACATTTAGTAAATATAAAAATTAATGGGTCGATCATATTTGAGGACTTAACATAGTGAACTGATTAGAAATATTAAAAATTAACACTGATTAGAGAAACCGTCGGTAACATTACAGACATGTAACTGGGAATTATCAAATTCATTGATTATAATTAATGTAAAATTCCTTTTAGACGCTTAAAAATTGAATTTTATTCCGGATTATATGAAGATGTACACATTTCTGCTATTGCAGACTTTTTACACATTATTTTTCATCAATTAAATAAACTGTAACAGTATAGGCATATTTGGTAACACTTTGGACATATACTTCTTTATTTCTGTATTATTCGCAATGTTGTCATAATTTTCAGCATAATTTACCAATTAATGCTCCGACTGGATGAAGGAGAATGCCCCAAAAAGTCATTATACAATTTGTCTTGTTATATGTGATAAAAAGTGATAAAAAATTTATTGGTTTAGGGGGGTTCTCAATATTTTTGAAATAATAGAAAGCTTCGATAAAAGGGTGTGGAATGACCCTAGGACCTTCAAAATATTCCAAATCATTTTGTTTTGCTTTGAGGAAACAGAAAATATATAGTTTAGAGGTGGCGCTCACAACAACTTTTAAGATAACTGACGATTGCTTGGAAGAGAGTGCCTTCGAACTCCAAAATTTTCCAATAAAAAATAAATAAATAAATAAATAAATTTATAAAAATTGAAAAATAGATAGATAAAAATAAAATAATGATAATAATAATAAAAAAACAATAAAATAAATAAATAAATAAAAATAATAACAATAATAATAATAATAAAAAGCTAGTACTGTCATATTTTGTGATATTATTTACAATAGCACAATTCCACATGAAATCTTTTTAAACGGTTAGAAGGAGAGAGAGAGAGTGCGATGACGAAAAAACCTCCAAAAAAACAACAACAACAAAACAAAACAAAAAAAAAACCAGATAAGACATACTCGCATAATAATGAGAGAAGAAGAAGAATTCAAGGCTTTACGGCCATCATATATGTTTGATCCATGGGGCAAATCTAGCCCATGTTTAAATATATCTAAAACTTGCTGTGTGATATTGTTTACACGTCAATACACCCCACATAGTTTAAGATTGTTCGACATGTCTCTACCGTTACTTAAAACTATATGACAGAGAGGGGGGGGGGGTATTCGTACAAAAGGAACAACACGATTACCAACGAGGAAACAAGATGTGTAGCACATACAAATACACAACTGCTTGGAATAGGCTTTTTTGAAATGCCTCTACTATTACATGAACCTAAACAACCTGAGTACAGACCAAACAAAACAATCTAATACACATACGAAAAAATTAAAAATAGCTTCGTCTTGGGCTTAAAAGCCTACCTGCACATAAGAAAATACCATGCTTAAATATGTATAAAACTATCAATACATGTGATGTTGTGAAAATATCATACACATACAAAAAGATAACAAATCGCTTCGTCTTGGGCTCAGAAGCCTACATGTACGTAAAAGACCATGCTTATAATCATATTACCAATACGTGTGATATACCTAACATATCATTATCCATCAGCCTGGCATACGAATGAAAGACACACACACAGAGAGAGAGAGAGAGAGAGAGAGAGAGAGAGAGAGAGAGAGAGAGAGAGATGTGACCCTGCTTTTATGGACAGAACGATTCCATTTGATGATTTAACTATATGTCGTAAATTGTATTGAAACACCGCTACACTTCCCCAACACCTATAGCAATACCGGCTATGATGCCTTTTTCGCTGATCAGAGCTGATGATATGCTGTGCATGTAACGAAATATCTCTATTTTTTAAAGAGCGAGAGAGAGAGGGAGAGAGAGAAAGATTATAATAATAAAAGAGAGAGAGAGAAAAAACACTTAATTTCGTATGCAACGGCATGGGTTAAGGCTAAACAAGCCCAAGATGTGTGAGAACCTCCGGTATATACGTTTCTACAATATATTTTCATATGGATGTAAACAAACTAGCAAATGTATATCAATATAAATGTATAAGCTTCTCTGATTCTAAAGTCTATTCACTCAAAATCTTAAACTGAGCAAGTCATTGACACTCAAATGTATATAAAGCTCGATACAACAACATTATTCTTTGAAATCAATTTGTCCGAAGTAGGAAAACATTATCAAAGATGATGCGAAATAGTTAATTGGGTGCGCGTGCTAAAGATGAACTTTATTGTACATATAAATTCTCAAGTCGCGTCACTGTCACTCTGAGATACATCGTTTACGAGCTTCTCCGCGATTTTGAAGCGTTCGTAGCCAATGTGTGAAGGCCCATTCCAGCGCGTTATCACAATCGCCATGTCAACGATGTTACGGTCTTTCATATGTTTCAAAATGCGCCTCCCCATGCCATGATCTCCGTCATCGTAATAGCCATCATAGTCATCAATTCCATTTCGATATCTTTAAACGAGTATACGGTGATTCGAACTAGCCGCGTCCTTCAATAAGCATACCTTCTTATACACGTTATTCACATCGGCTTCGGACTTTACCTGATCCGCCGTCGCAAACATGTAGTGACCTCGTGTTTCGGAACACTCTGATGACACCGTAGGGACTTCCTGAAGAATATCCGCATTGGAAATTGGTCTGACTGCATCCTCGTAGATTTTGCCATTGGGCATATGTAGTTAGTTTTTAATGATTTTGGTATTTATGCCCCTTTTCCGGAACTTATCGGACACATTATACAGACGCTTCCGTTCTTCTGCAATTTCGTGGGGTTCCTGAGCAGTTATATAGAAAGGAATATTAGTACCGGAATTTTTCCTTGTTCTCTGGGCTTTCAGAATTTCTTCTCTCTGGAAGCGATCAACCAACTTTGCTGTTATTGACACTGCCTTACCGCCTGGTCTACGCTTACCATTTCTATGAATGATGGAGAATTTGACATTCACTCCCAAATATTTTTTCAGCGCTTCTGGGATAGAGCGATATAGGTCTTCGTTAGGGAATTGAGAAAGTCCGTGTATCAGTATATTGTCTTTCATAGGCCTCCCTCTAAGATGTACAACTTCTTGTGCAATTTCCTCCATTCGTCTGTCCATCTTGCAGGTACTTGTTGTTTCTCCTTGTCACATATTTAAGTGAACTTTCCTTTGTTTTTTCTATGGTGTATATGCTTATACCTTTAGTTTTTTTATCGCATATGTGATAATACGTGCTCCGCCCATGTAATAATAAGAGCTCCGCCTATTTCAGGCTCGCTCGTGGGAAT
>JACSZP010038072.1:0-12339 GCA_016161895.1 Pinna nobilis | reverse complement strand
CAAAATTTGTCGCCCTTCACCGGCACACGGTGACGTCTTCATATGGGTGAAATATTCTTGAGTGGGACGTTAAACAACAACAAAACAAACAAAACATGTATGTATGTATGTATGTATGTATGTTTTAAAGATACGTTTGGACTCATTTTTTATCCTCACAGAATTAAAAAATCGAAATATCGCATTTGCACCGGCATATAATTAGAGGATGCAGCTGATAAAATACAAAAATATGCATGCAATACATGTATATAGATATCTTCGTTTAAAAAACAAAATATAAAGATTACGCGTTGTATTCATTTCCCGCCATGTTAACAGACATGGCCGATGCCTTGTAAGTAGGGAAAATTACGTGGACAAAACATGTCCAGCACGGATATTTAAACGTTGGCTTGACCATCTTTAATATGTAAATCGCTTAATTATATCCATTTATACACGATTCCGTCGTTATCTCGTGTATGATTTTTTTTCCTAAATGAGTCAAAGTGTATCTTTAAGTGATTATTAGAAATTTTTGATCTCGAGGTCGTTATATGACCACCGTACTGGGGACGGACGATGACTCTTCCTCATGTACCACAATGATAGTTATACTGCTCAACATACAGCCTAAAGGTGATCGTTTAACTTTCCTATCGTCAATAATGATATCTTCTACGTCCGCACATAACATTTACATATTGCGTGTTTTACACACAAACATTCGATGTACAGAAGCAAACTACCAAAACTATTGATATTAACACTTGATTGTTATTCAAGTAGGTTAAAGCAACACATAGTAGAATGTTTATACGTATTTTGTATCTTCTTATGGTGGAGGAACTAAGCAGCCTACTAAGTCAGAGTAAGTATGGTTTCTCAACACGTGAAATATAAGCCAAGCAATACAGTGCCTGGAAACATTTCCACTGACGCGTACTATAATTTTGAACTTGGTAGCGTTGTATATGTAGACAGATACGTTGCTGACTATCATATTAAGTTGACCGGAAGTGGTTGGTCATTCGTTGACATTTTTGTGACTGTGTGTAAACCGGAAGTGGTTGCTGAAAGGTCATTCGTTGACATTGATGTATGATGTTTATTCAGACCATGGGGAACCGGAAGTGACTGTGCCTAAAGAAACAATTTTAGTTTGTTTTTTTTTTTATTTGAGTGACATTTAAAATTTGGAACAGTTCATTGATTTAGTGAGTAATAACTTTGATTTTTAGACTTGAAAGACTAAACTGTGGTATTAGTGAGTCTGCTGGTGTTTTTTTACATTTTTTTTTTGCATTATTTTGTTTGTCTGGTTCAACATGTAATGGTTTGAATTTACCTAGGTGTTTTCATTATTATCACTATTTAATTAATAGCGATTGTTGAATTTGAGATCATTTTTTTTGTGAACGATCTCAAATCAAAGCGTTTAACTTTTTGCCTTTCTCTTCTTTTCATTCATTGCGCATATTCATTATTATAACTACCTTCATTTTTGTTGATCTTTACGTTTTTGGGACTGGTTCACTATTGTTTTCAGTGATCTTTGAGTTTTTTGGGGACAGATCATTTATATTTTGTTTGAATTATATTACGTTTTTGTTCTTGAATAAATTTATTTATTTGTAATCTCAGTCTTAGTTATTTATTGGTTGGAATCGCCGCTCTTTCCCGTTACAAACTTTTACTTAAAGGAATCGGTTAAATTTAACCAACAGGTGAACAACTGGAACCAGATGTCAGACCTGTATATAATCAGAGTGATCAGCTTGACATTCACGTCGGAGTCTTATTCTTCTCAAATTATGAATTAGATGAATAAATAGAGTCCTTTCATTGCTAGCCAACTCTAACGTGGAATGACTATAGATTATTCTGGAAATTCGTCTCAACATGGCGGTGTTCAAGAACTTCTCATCCCCAAAAACAAATTATGGATCCCAAATATATTCATAATAAACGCCGCGAAGAAGGTGAAGGTGATTAGATCAAATGAATTTTTGGAAGTATTTCCGCTTCCGGTGACGTCACTTGGTCTCCTGCAGACACATTTACGTCCTCTTGTACCGGGGATATGACATATTACCTCTTCGATTCTCAGAGTTGCGGTGTTTTACTTGGGGCGTGGGATTATCGTTCTTCTGAACTGTCACTACTGCCGTTCTCCGATATAGACAAGTTATTTGGAGAGAAATCAGATGTGGACTGTTGAATCCTCTAAAGTACAGTCCCATGCTCTTGGGGGTATTCGCTTTGAGCTGACAATACAACGATGACCTTTGTATCATTGTTTAAATATTCTGGTCCCTGTTATCATTCTTTCGATACTGAGTCCATTCGTTTTTATTCTGCCTGTGGATTGTTGAGAGAGAATATCGTTTTCAGTGACGATTTTTCTGTCGCTTGCCGTTTTTATGATACTAATTAACGACACGATGCCAAAAGTATCGCAACCAATGTCCCGTTTGTCGTATCTGATTCTTGCATCATTGGCTTTTAGTGCCATCATCTGTTTGGGTCAAATATTCACAACAAGACTCTGTTACAAGAGCAACAACTCAGACATTCCGAGGTGGCTGAGGAATTGTTATAAATACTTCATACCTAACAAAAACCGGCTGTATTAAGAGAAGAAAAAGTAAGGTACACGATAATACTTATTCAGGTAGTGTAATTGATAATAAGAAACTTTAAAGCTGATGGGAATAATAAAATGAACAACAAGCGAACGGAAAAATTACGTGGCAGAATATAGCTAGATCTATTGCTCACGTTGCTTTTATTGGGTCAGCGGTTTTTGTTACAATCTTAATCGTTTTGAGTTGGACACTCCTTGCTATCTCTTGAACTTTGACTTGAAGCGGATTGAAAAAAATTAATCATGAACAAAATAAAATAATTATATTGCCCAATTAACACAAATACATAAATACAAACGCTTACACATCGACAAATACACACACATAAATATATAAATTATATATATTTTAGATAGATAGATAGATAGATAGATAGATAGATAGATAGATAGTTGAGTTGAAAAAATATAAGTGGAAAGAGGAAGGCAAAAATGTAATATTTTTTAGAGAATTGTCTTAAACTGCCATTCAGTTAGAAAATATTTTTCAAATACATTTAAATTTTTCGGGTCTAGTTCACCGTGGTAGATCACAAGTACGTTTATCATTATCAAATAACAGAGTTTGGTTGATTGAACATTTTTATTTGTGTTCGGGAAGGGGCTAGGCTCAGTATGGTCAATCTGAGCCAGTATTTTAGAGAACCTCTTCCAGATCCGGTTAAAAGGGCAAAAAAACGTTAAAACTGTAATGATGTGATTTGTGAACGGAAAATCGAACATTATAATGATAAAAAGGGAGAAATTCAGGTATTAAACAAATCGATACTGTGAATATCCTATTTCTATGATCGGGAGTAGAGCAGGCTTTGACTAACAAGATTGTTTACAGTACGTAATTTATGTAAATCAAAATAGAATACTTCAATACGAGGTACGTTAAGAGATATCATGGATTTTGGTGAGTTGTTTTTTTCATCATATGGTAAAATGTTTTTTAAATAAATTCTAGAGGTTTCATTTTGTCTTTTTCGTATGACCAATATGAATCGAGGTTTCGTTTCACCGTAGGTTTTGGCACGTTACATAACCCTCCCTGCTCTACGGTCATAAGTGCCGAACATAGGGAAAATTTGTTGCCCTTCAACGGCACATTCTGACGTCCCAATATGAGTGTAATATTCTTGAGTGGGATGTTCAACAAAAATACAACAACAACAACCAATATGAACCCAATATATCAGGTGTCAGAATTGAGATTTAATATATTTCTCCTGCCATACTTCTACGTAGAAGAAGGGTCCTAAAATGAGGAAATGAGATGAAATATTTTGTATTTTCTAAATTAAAACAATGATAAATTCAAAGTAGAAAAATGTATTTGTATTTACAATTTCTCCGCTAGGTGACGTAACGTCATACAAATACCCGAATATCGGGGATACAGCGATACAGTGGAACCCGCGATACAAAATGAACCTTCTATATATTAAGAAATTGAACTTCACTGACAATAACATATCCATTACTTCAACACTTATTTACACATATGTCTTCCTTATAAGAGTTATGAGATCGATCACTGTTCGTTACCTTTCGTTTTTACATACATGTGACTTCACATTGTCTTTGGTATTATGTCTTGGATATGAAAGAGGAATATACACTCTGTAATTATTATGTTTTGCACTGTTTGTTTTGCACTGTTTTCGTAATGATAAAGCGACATACGCCTGTGTCACTTCAGTATTATCATCTTTTAGGTCCCATGCTCATTTCTCTGTTGTTTTGGTTTTTTTCACTGTGTATATTTATTTCATATTAATTTTCAAATGTAAGCGTATTATTCTTTTTTGTTATCCCGTTGTTGGCCTCATTGCTGAAACATCAATTTTACCACTCCACTCTTGTAAATACCTGTCGCTGTCTTGTTTAACCCACCCATCATTACATATCATAATAGACTGGTCTAAGGAAACTGGAAAGCGCATACCATTTTGATACCTGGTGTTGACAGGATAAATGCAATATAATTTCGAAGCTAATTCAAATTTATGTAGAAATTCCCACGGCTACAAGTGGGTCATTGAAATCTGTGCTGGTTCTTCTGCCACTTTTTCTATCGCTGGCTTCCATTTTGGTGATGGTTTGATGGCCTTCGCTAAGCGCTAAAATAGAGAGGAATCGTTTACAAATAATTATCATAATTTTTTACAAAGCAAAAGTTTACTCTCTCTCGAAAAATTGATATAATCAGTTGGTAATTCCATGACATTCAGCTGTGTGTTCGATCTTTACTGTTCACTTCTTAAATTTTCTTTGTATGAATAGATCTTTAAAAAATGTAACTTATTCATAAAGTTTGGACATTTAATACTCTTTATCTCTCGTTAGGGATTTGCATTTGTTTTCCACGTTGAGACCGTCATTATTCTAGACTTTTTCATATTTTTAGGACTAATCTTTTTTTAATATCCTTTCATACTTTTTCAGTTTTCCTCTATTCTGCCAGATACGCGGATAGAATATTAAACTTCACTGAGAGATCAAATCCCAAAGCATCGTTCTGAACTTCTATCCATTATATATCCTCGACGACGACTGGTACCTTCAATTTCCGTGGCTCGAAATATGATTGGTTGAGTCAAAGGTTACAGTATTTGACCTTTAAATCGAGTTCATTAGTTCTTTGCGAGACACAGCTTAGGATAAGGAGCATATTGAAGATAGAATCGTGATATATCCATATCAAAATATTGATTTGCGGCTTAGAACAATATGAGGTGTGGTAAAAGTTGTTTTCTTTCTTTTGGAGGGGCGATAAAGTTGTTGTTGGCTGTTTATTATTATTATTATTATTATTATTATTATTATTATTATTCTTTGTAAAGCTATGTAGAATCAAAACTTAAAGGTATACATAAATCTACTACTCACATCTATAAGTTAACCATCCATTTTAAATATCGTATGAACCATGCCGACTGGAATGGAAACAAGAGGGGTAACTCCTATTATACATCCTAGTGCAACTGCACCCAGTGGGTATTGGTAATCTCCGTACCGGACCGATTCATGCCTAACCATATGAACAATCCACACAAACTGCAAAGGAGAAAATAGAAAAGACAGTTAAAAGGATATGAACACAACATTTCACCAATTCATTTAAAAAAGAAAACAGAAAAATATCCTTCTGTATCGATCTGTTAGAATCCGCCACAGCGCCAAACAGCTTTTGGAAAATTTTACGAAGATTACCGAGTGACAACGAAAGCATCATTCTTTGAGTTGCCATGTATGTTCCATACAACCATAGGGTTAAGGGAAACCATCTGCCAAGATTTGTCTCGGCTATTGAAACCATCTCAACATTGATTTGTATATTCAGTTTTATGTACCGTACTAAGACCCAGTCGTCGACTTAGTAGCTTTTATTTATTTATTTATTTATTTTCTGTATTGAGCGTGACATTTTTGCCACATCTGTTTCGTATTCAAGCTAGGCCGAGTTTATCCGACGCTGCTTTTTGCGCAGTGCGGGATCGAGCGGTTGACCTGGAGGTCACTTGCATATGTCGTACTGTAGATCTAAAAGGCTAATTATGAAGGCTACTTAAAGCTGACTTTACGGGTTTAAATCTCGTCATATGAGGGTGAGAGGTGAGTGATATTTCAAAAACCTTCACTTATATGGAGACGTCACCATGTGTCGGTGAAGGGCGACAAATTTTGCCTATGCTCGTCACTTATGACCGTGGAGAAGGGAGGCTTCGTTGACATGCCGACACCTACTGTGACAAGGCACATATTTCCTTTTTTTACTGTCTCATCGAAAAGAGAGTGAACTGCAACGAATCTTGGGCTTGAACACCGGATCTCAATGCTCAATGGTTACACGTGCCAAGCAATGGCAAAACAAAAATTCGCCCTTAGGAAGAATTTGATATAGTATCCATATGTTACAATATTTGAATTATATTATGTCGTATGATCTGTACTGTACATGTGTGTGTAATATGTGGTTATACGTTGTTAGTCTAAAAATAGAGTTGCAACTAGAAACGCCATAGAGGAGAACTTTTGATCCGGCTTTAAACAGTATTACAACATAACTGAAGAAGAAGCAGGGGATACTTACAGATAAAGAACAAGGGGACATAACTTTCCACATAAACTTCCAGATTGCATGAGGTTTGTATCCTATCATCATCTCAATGTCATTTAGCAGTCGCTCAGCCCCTATTTACGACAAATAGAATGTTCTTCTTAATCATAATTATTGTCTTTCAAGACTTGAGTTTGAATATGTTTATAAAAATTGAAAGTGTGAAAAACAATGATGAAAAGGTAAAGGTAGCAAACAGTGATCGATCTCATAATTCCTATAAGGAATGCAAAATAAGAAGTTCGGCAAATACGGACCCCAGAATACATCAGAGGTGGGATTAGATACCTAGGAGGAGTAAGCACCCCCTGTTGACCGTTTACATCCGCCTTGAGCCATATATCTTGATCAGGTAAACGGAGTGATTCGTAGTAAAAATCATTTTAACAAAAAGGTCAAACATCCGTTATGAAACATGTCAGACAGCATTCGATATAATGACAGGCCGAATAGACAAACCAGATCATTGTATCGGCCGTAGAATTTACGAAACGCTGACTTTAGTGAGACTGTTGAAACCCTATAATATACACTTGTTTGTCAGTAGCCTGCCTCGATTGAAAAACTGGACATACGCTGAACAAGTTCTAGCGTATCGAATCCGATAATATGATGAAAAAATCGTATTTTTATCAATCCATCCATAAAAAAAATTTTCTACATAATTTTCTTTTTTCTCTAATTATGATCAGAGTTGCTTATCAAATAATAGTATGAGTATCTATGTGACGTCATATTCATTATGTCCTATGACAAAACATATATTTCATAGCAAACAACATAATATTGCGGAACAGAAAATGCACTCACCGTAAACCCAGGCCAAAAGTGTTATCTCAAGGAGGGACAGAATCATTATGGTAACGCTGGCACAGTACCAATCTATCAATGTTAATAAATAAATTCCTCCCTGGAAAAAAAGAAAATTTTAGAAGGCAATGATATTTAGATACGTGTATTAAGTAAAACATAAAGACAAATCTGCTTTTTAAAAGATCTTAATTAAATCTTAAAATTGATTACAGCCAAACCACGAGATATTGAAATGGAAGAGGTTGATTTTTTTTCAAATACACGGGATTTTTAAAGTAGCTTGGTTTAAACAGAAAAAAGAAACTCGTCATGGAAATTCAATTCATTTCCAATTAAGCGAAATTTCGGTAAGAAAGACCTAAATATATAAAACTACCGGTTCCCAATTATTATTCGCCAAATATGTAATTTGAATAAAAATAGGACAATCACTAATCTATGACAGTTCATAGGTGGGATCAGATGCGATATAGGAGAAAGCATTCCCTGTCATACCCGTCATGAATCCAGTCAAATTCAAATAAAACAATAATGTTAAATCCCAAATCAATACAATAAAGTTCTCAACCGAAGACAAATTAAACACAGCATTATTTCTACGGTAAGCATGTCACAAGGTCCAAAACTCGAACTTGAACTAAAACTCATTATAAACGTTAAAACAATAATATTCAGTTGAGTAGTCAGATCTAACAATTCCTTTAAACATACAAAATGAAGACTTGGACAAATAATGACCACTGGTCACACCAGAGGTGGGGTCAGGTGTCTAGGAGGAGTAAGAATCCCCTGTCGACCTTTTACACCCGACCTGAGCCCTTCATCTTTATCAGGTAGGAATGTAACAGTACGGGAGTGTTGAGATTGTAGCTCTTCTGCTCGTGGAGGCATATTTGGACGTTGCATAACAATGAGGGTGGGACTGTTTTCCAAAGTAAGCAAAGGGTAGAATCTATATCAGTATCACAAACGTGTAGCATTAATTTTAGGCTTGAAAAGGGCGAAATTCTACCTTTATTAGGATTAGATAACGAGAGTTATATTCTTTTGATAACATTTAAATGAGGTATATCCTAATAAATACCGATATACAAAGAAACACGCAATGTTATCTAACGAGAACAGTCCCACTTTCCTGTACACTTCGCCGGCTAATCGCGTCTTCAGGTTGAATACATTCACAAAGGGAAAGTATCTCAAAACCGGCGTATTGGCCAAATAATGACCACTGGTCACACCAGAGGTGGGGTCAGGTATCTAGGAGGAGTAAGAATACCCTGTCGACCTTTCACACCCGACGTAAGCCCTTCTTCTTTATCAGGTAAGAATGTAACAATTGGCCAAACAAGAGGTATGGCACATTGCAAATAGCATTCGATCTAATGACAGAACGTACCAGCAAATCAAACCGTTACACCGACCATAAACTTACGAAGTGCTGACTTTGACCGAGACTGTTGAAACCCATGAAACATTCACTTGTTTACCAAGAGCCTGTGACGATTTTAAAACTGATCATACGTTGAGCAAGCTTTTGCGTATCGAATCAATTTAGTGTCATATACATGTACTCAAAATACAAATGATGATGGAATATTCCTACATAAATATTGGGAGTTGACGATGGTTAAACTGAAGCCATCCATTTATCATAAAGTTGTCATTCGCTGGATGTCGAACATCTTTGACGGTAATAAAATCAATGTAAATTTAAGTGAGCTAATTTTGTACAGCATTGTTTGGCAAATATTTTTTTTAAGGAATTGGCTTTTAATTTTATGTAGGCGACATCTTTGTGATTTCTTACCTGAGTAATACATGGAATTCCTAACAAAAATCCGCATGTGCATACAATACTTGTAAGAGTTGTACGCCGGGAATCAAGCTTTGGAAACGTATCAATCATTGCTCCAGTCAACGTTTGTATATGAACCATCTGTGTAAATGAGATAATATTTTTTAATATATTGCATTCATCATTTATTTCAAATATTATGTCAGTTTGAATTTTGTATATATGTACATGATATACCGTGTAGACATATTTCCCCAATCAGGTCCACATCTAATTAATTACATATACTTTTTACTTGAGCTTTGCATTTTACTTCATTTCCATGAACACGCGACGGGTGTAGCATGTAAATTGATCATGGAGACTTCTACCGGAGCTGTATGTAATCAATGTTTGTCAACTATAACGAGTAATATTACATTATAATCTTTTTTCGTGTAAGAGTAATCTCTCTTTCGATATTTCGCTAAGACAACGGTATGTCACTTACACATTTAGGTATGCGACCCGATCTTTGGGTTTTACCTACAGAAAAGGGATATATATATTTACACGAGAAATATACATAAAAATACATGAAATTAAATACCCTCTTCCATATATTATAATTATCATTTTTTATTACTTTTTGAGGAAAGTGAATTCAGCTAGGGCCTACCGATTCCTCCTGTCAATGTCTGTAGGTGATATACTGGATTGTGTGTGTATTTTTGAAAGTGCAAGGGTGTGTGTGTCTATGTATGCTTGTGTACTTATTTAAAATGTATAGAATAAGCTTTATCATTAATATATGATGAAAATTCAGCAAGAACAGCTTACCTGGCTGTGGAGACCAAAAGTAAAGAACATCAAGAAAAACAATACAGACCACAGCTGTGGAAGCGGAAGTTTTGATAAAGCCTCTGGGTATGCCATAAATGCTATTCCTGGGCCTGAAATTAAAAAGTTTGTTTTCAAAGTTTGTTTGTTGTTGTAACTGTTGTTGAAGGAAACATTTTTACATTTTGTCGAAGTTGAATTGAAGGTAACAACTATACAACGGGCATCTTTATCAAGGTAACAATTAGAAAGTATCTTAATTAATATCTTAATTAATATCGTAATATATATATATATATATATATATATATATATATATATGAAAAAAGTCACTTTTGCGTCTGTTCCTATGAAAGGCCCTTACAGCCAGTTTTTACAGTATCTTTTATTTTTGGACCATGATGAATATTTTAAGGCCATTGAGTCGTGTGAGATCTTTATCGATCTTTTTTCATTTATCTACAGGGCCCGCCGTTGCCTAGCGGTCCAGGGTTCGAGCCTCAGCCACGATGCGGTTGATTATCCCTGTCTTTCGACTGAGACTTTAAAACCGAGTTCCCGTGTAATAGTAGGCGTAGGCACGTTAAAGAACCCTCCCTGTTCTATGGCGATAAGTTCCAACAATAGACAAAATTTTTGTCGCCCTTCACCGGCAAACTTTAACGTATCCATAGAAATGACGGGTCCTTGAGTGGGACGTTTAACAACAATACAACCAAGTGACCAACCAATCATTCATCTAATCTTGGTTTTATAAATAAATATATGAACGTAACTCTAACCATCTTTAACCACCTCGGCGATGTCCACGTTTAGGTCTTTAGCCATTGATCCTAGAGTAACGAATATCACACAACCAATGATCCAGTTCGTTACTATGTTGACCACCGGGATAACCAACGTGTCTCTGAATAGAAAAAAAGGCACATCAATCATACAATAGAATGACATTAAAAACTATGTGTCGAATGACAGGAATGATCACGCATTGTTGTGCAGATTGGTGTTTGTGGTATTGTCTTGTGTTTTTGTTTGTTTGTTTGGTTTTTTTTGGGGGGGGGGGGCATGATTTTGTATGACTTTCGATTTTTGAATATCTTCTTGGTATTTTCAGCTGCCAATTTTTGTTTTACATCAACGATAAAGAACTCAATTCTATAAAATTTTCTTAGTAAAGGGGAACAATTTTGGCAAAAAATAATCGACTGACCCGCGTGTCTTCCTTGTAGATTTTTAATCCTAACTGTCATTTCAAATGTCCATGTTTGAATATGACAGTGATCGGAAACTTAACTTTGACGGAAGGGCGGCCGAAGGGTGGAATGAAAAAAGTTGATGTGTCACTGTAATGTGAATCATTATGTGTTCCGGCCAGTTTTCGTTTTCGTATAAGTACGCTCGTTAAAGTGCTTCAAAACCTGTAGGACTTTAATCAAAAGTAAATTAAAGACGCTGAAGAACAAGTTCTCTCTCTCTCTCTCTCTCTCTCTCTCTCTCTCTCTCTCTCTCGTTAATTGACTAATTGAAATTGATTAAATAGAGATAGGGAGACTTAATATAGGCTGATTACCAAAGTTTAACTGAATATTGCATCTAATTTTTCGGTCATATATTATCGAGAATAAATTCCATAAATTCTATGGTATGTAATTTTATCATTCAAAAATACCTAATTGCTTCGTGCCGTAGTATACAGCAGAATTGTATACCTGTAACAATTATTATGAAAATTGCTATAGCTTGCAACGTTTGGAATCCACCTCGTGCAATGTCTGACGAATACGCGACTTGGACTGCAGCATCAACCCAAACCTGTGAAATATTAAAATGGTGGAATGATCATTTTCTTAAAACGACATTTTTCTTGGCTTTAATCATAAAATTGGGATTCTTAACTGTGGAGAGTTAAGATTTTGCACCAATTGTGATGGAAACTGCTATACTTGGTAAATCAAAGATATCCATTAATTATTTCGCCTACTAGTGTTAATCGGGCCTCCTTGGCCGAGTGGTTAGCGTGTTCGACTTCGAGCTTAGGGGTCCGGGGTTCGATTCCCGCAGCGCCACTCCGCGGTTGGCCGTCCCTGTCTTTCGGATGAGACAGTAAAAACCGAGGTCCCGTGTCACAGTAGGTGTTGACACGTTAAAGAACTCCCCTGCTCTACGACCAGCAGT
>JACSZP010038070.1:402-11946 GCA_016161895.1 Pinna nobilis | reverse complement strand
AGTAATTGTCTGTGTGCATTTGTTATGGTGACTATGAGATCAATGACATACGGTTACAGGGTTCACATCAAGTTTTCAAACATTTGAGCCTAAAGCTTAACCAAGAAAGATTTGTTGGAGCCAAGTTAAAGTAGGCAGAGAAGAGGTCAGAAGTATCTGTGGGGGCCACCATGGCCTTGTGGTTAGCGTGTTCAACTTGTGAGAAGAATTTGAGAAGTCCGCAGTTTGAGTTCAAGCTACAGTACGGTTGGCCGTCCCTGTCTTTTAGTTGAAGCGGTAAAAACCAAAGTCCCGTGTCATAGCAGATGTTGGCACATTAAAGAACCCTCCCTGCTCTACAGCCATAAGTTCCAAGCATAGGCAAAATTTGTCGCCCTTCAAGGCACATGGTGACGTCTCAATATAAGTGACATATTCTTTAGTGGGACATTAAACATCAAAACAATCAACCGACCAAGATATTACTTGTATTATACCAATGTATTGCCACAGAGATGATCATCCCGAGCTTGTCACAAAATAATCAATGAAATCATTTGGGGCCTCTGGGCTGACTGAATAGCATGTCCAATTGTGAATCCAAAGATCCAAGTTTGAGCCGCGTAGCACCACTCCGCAGTTCCCTGTCTTTCAGATGAGACAGTAAAAACCGAGGTCCCGTGTCACAGTAGGTCTTGGCACGTTAAAGAACCCTCCCTGCTCTAAGGCCAGCAGTGCCAAGCATAGGCAAAATTGGCGCCCTTCACTGGCACATGGTGACGTCTCCATATGAGTGAAATATTCTTGTGTGGGAAGTTATACAACAACAACTCATTCAAAATCAGAGATGCTTAAATGCAGATTAATGAATTAAGAGAATGTAAATGTACCTTGATAATACTGTAAAAATCAGCTTTCATGACCACCTGTTTATAATGAATGCCTGGTCATAAAGGCCACAGATTTCACTGTACATAAGACATTGATATCCTCCTTTGGTCAAGTAAATTTCTAGCTTATTAATTACTCCTGTCTGGCCATCCAAATATAGGTACAAGGTTTGGCCATCTCCTCCTACAGTTTCAAAGCCATGGCTTTAATATTCTACTTTGATACATGGATGCATAATTGACTCCAGGAGATATGCATTTTTTAGGACTGATAATTTTTTCATGTTTTGTCAAAGTGACAGGAGTTTGATAAAGTTTTTTTTTTTTTTTTAATTTGTATGAGCTGAATACATGGAAAATGTCTGCAGACAGTTATAATATGTGTCTTTCAGAAACAACATATTTAAAGCCTAAAAGCCTCATTGATGATAATTTTCTATGTGTCTTTTCAGCGGACAGTAGTGTGGTGAGGTGTAATGCACATCTCCATGAACTGACCGGCTACATTGTATCTCCTAACTACCCCAAAGACTACCCGGTCAACAAGGACTGTAAATGGACCATTCACATGCAGGTCATCACTGATGTTATTCAGCTCCGTTTCTTAGACTTCAATTTACAGACAAATGAAAATACTGATTACTTGAAAGTCTACGACGGAAAAGATGACACAAGTGATAAACTTCTGGGAACATTTTATGGCAGAAACTTTCCACCAGAAAAGCTGGAATCCACGTCCAACTGGATGATCCTTAAGTTCCATTCTGACAGCACTTTCTCAGAGAAAGGATTTAATATATCTTATCAAAGAAAAGGTAAAGTTTGTTAAGATTTTACGTCATCTACAGTAAGTTTTTTTGGTCAAAACTTTTTCTTTGTAACTCTTGGTTAAAATTAAGTCATTACTTACATTATATGCTTTATTCTCCTCTATATATGGAGCTGGTCATAGCTTTATGCCTTTGGATATGTGTCAGTAAATTCAGAAAACCTTAGCCATGTGTCTTGGACTTTTGTTCTCATCAAAAATCTTATTGCCTTAGATAAATAGCCATTGTGTGAATGATGCTTAATACAGGAAAAGCATCAAATACAGTTGAACCTCACTATTAAGACCATCTGAGTGCCTGCCATAAATTGGTCCGACTTGAGAGAAGGTCTGGTAATTGAGGATGAAATACCCTGGAATAATGGCCAGCAGTCTTAAATTTAATAGTCTCTATTGTGAGGTGGTCTCCTAAGTGAGGCAGTTTGTAGGTGAGTTTCACTGTATCTAGTACCTACGTCAATTTTTCTCATCACTTGACCAGTACTGTGGTCACTGGTCATATTATTGACTGTGACTGGGACCATTATTATAAAGTGACCTTACTAGCAAGTAAGTCAGATTGACTTTAATTATTGATTCTTGTGAACTTCAGTGACCTCTGACCAACATGAACCTAAGTTTGGAGATACTAAAACAAATGTTGAATACCTGAGAAACTTGGGAGAGAGAGGCTGAACTGTTTGGCATAGCATATCATTAATAATATTAAATTCTTTCTTGCAGGAACATGTTTACTTGACCAGCATCCTTGCTCACTTGATGGTGAAAATGATTGCTATGAAGTTAAGAAAAGATGTGATGGCATTTGGGACTGTCCAGTACATGGTGGGGATGAAGTCAAATGTGGTTAGTATTCTCTAGTACTTCATATAAAAAAATGTAATACAGATAATCCTTAATATCATATTGGTATTGTAGCATCTTAAGCCAATCTTTAACCCTCTCAACCCCAAATATCAAAATGGTATACTCTTTTCTGTTGTCTTAGACCATTCTATTATGATCTGTAGTGTTGAACATTCTCACATAACAAATTTATGTGTCTTGAGGAAACATATGTAGCTAGCCTAACTCATGGAAAATTTAGGTGCTTGACCTCCCCATCCTAGAGTCTCAATTTTTATTTTTTTAGCTCACCTGAATTGAAAGTGAGCTTTTCTGATCACATTTTGTGCGTCGTCCGTCCGTCTGTCTGTCTGTCTGTCTGCCTGTCTGTCTGTGTGTCTGTCCGTCTGTAAATTTTAAACATTTTTGACTTCTTCTTAAGAACCACTTGGCCAATTTCAACCAAACTAGGCACAAAGCATCTTTGGGTGAAGATAATTCAAGTTTGTTCAAATGAAGGGTCTAGCCCTTATCAAAGGGGAGATAATTGAGAAACATAAAATATTTGGTGGGTGTTTTAAAAAATCCTCTTTTCCAGAACCATTGGACCAATAATCTATAAACGTATGTTGAAGAATCCTGAAAGAGTGTAGATTCAAGTTTGTTCAAATGGTGGCTGCCGGGTCAAGATGGGGCCACAATAGGGGCCCAAAGTTTAACATAGGTTTATATGGGAAAATATCTTTAAAAAACTGCCTTCTCAAGAACAGCAAGTGTAAAATTTATCAAATTAATATGGGAACATCCTAATGTAGTGAAGATTCAAGTTTGTTCAAATGGTGGCTGTCAGGGTCAAGATGGGGGCCACAAAAGGGGCCCAAAGTTTAACATAAGTTTATAAAGGAAATTTTCTTTAAAAATCTTCTTTTCAGAGGAAAATCAAGAACAGTAGGTGGTCAATTTATCAAATTAATATTGTAGCATCATTATTTAGTGTAGATTCAAGTTTGTACAAATGCTGGCCTCTGGGGTCAAGGTGATGGATCCAAAATTTAACAGATGAGAGGTCTGTCGTTGTCCATACCTTTCAATAGTGACACATTGTAAATCCAAAATTTATGCATCTCTGTGAAATGTTCAGGTGAGCGATGTGGCCCAATGGGCCTCTTGTTTCTAGTTACCAAGTATCCTTGTTTTTTTTCCTTGAGTTATGGGAGAATCTCAAACATTCATGAATAAGGTTATCCAATGACATTGCACTGTATCATCTACAAGTCCAATACATCTTTATGAATGAATGAAAATACAAATTTCAGTGAGCAAAGTGATTATGATAAAGCCTTGACGGAAACATCAGTTTTAAACAGGTCCTATATAGGCAAACTTTATTATAATGAAGCCAAAAGCAATGCTTTAATTTTGTAATGACAGCCCTGTGTTTCTGTCATGATAACCCAGAATATTCAGCTAAAGGCACAAATACATGTACCATGGAGATCTGAGGATGACCCCACGATTTCAATAGTGGAGTTAGTCTATAACGAAGTCAAAGGGGACTAACTTTTGACTTCGTTTTAGACATCCTTCATTTTAAGCATCAGAATTTACTACATTAATTGATAAATAGTGATTCTTTTCGGAGATTTTATTCCTTTTCGTTATAGCACTGAATTCCTTTTAAGCTGATTTGTTATAGAACAACTCTACTGTATTTGTGTAGATATTCCACTTCTGCCCTTAACACATTCACCCCTATAGACACATTTGGATTTGCCTAAATCACTGACTTTGATGGAGAGTCTATTATTTTCCAGGGGTTATCAAGTTAAATTTACCTGAAAATAAACATTATACAGTTTGCTGGTATGTTACACTCAAACCTGTATATAAGGAACAACTTTGATTAAAAGAACACAGTCCCAACAAAGAGGCATCTAATACACTACTTGGTTGAATAAGAATTATGTATTTTATGCCTTCTTTGAACAGTTGTCTTAAGATATCTCATGTTTAACAAGACTAGCTTCTTCTGTATCTTTGGATGGTTTTACTGTATAGATAGGTTTCAATAGCATCAATTTTCTTGGAGTTATTTCCCTTTGTCAGCCATCTTGGGGGTCCATGAAGAATATTTTATGCATAAACCAACCAAATTACCGATCCTTTTTCTGCTTACTTGGGTCATTCCTCGCATATTTACTTATTGATACAATTCCTGAAGCCCCCTGCCTTACAAACATACTTGCGTTGGGTTGAAAATAAGACAAACTTTGTCAAACAAATCCTTCAAATTTGGCATAACTATGAACAAAAAACTCCAATCTGACCCCCCAACATGGCTGACAAAGGGAAGTAACTCTAAGAAAATTTATGCTAAATCAACCTATTTATATTTGGATTTGATTATGTTATAACCTACATGTGATTGTTATAGCACATGCTTTGGTATTACATATTTGTTGCATATTACGTTAAACTGTATATCACATTGTACATAAAGAGAGGGAACTTTGTTTAAATGTAAATTCTATAATTGTGTTTTGTAGGAAACTGCCGGGATATGTACACATGTGGTCCACACAGTTCCCAGTGTTACAGTAAAGAGAGTAGATGCAGTGGCGTGGGACAGTGCACTAATCTGATGGATGAAAAGCATTGTTGTAAGTTTACATGTTGTGAATATGATGGGGGCTATATCATCTCCATTATATGAGAAACTATACCAGTTCTTAGTGGAATACTAGCTGTACTTTCAATTTCTCCCCTTAAAGATGGATGCCATCATAGATTTAAATATTCTCAGGCATATACTGTATACATAAAAATTTTGGCCCCCTATTCATTTCGCTCCTTTCACTCTCATAGTCAGTGACTGAATTCAAAACAGTAAATTCATCGAAATAGATTTATGACAAGACTTGGGGAATTCTAAGTGGAGCAAACCGGTTTGCAAGTGTTCTTGGGCGAAAATAACACTGTATACATTACACTTGTATTTCAAAGCAAAAATACTTAAAGAGTTATTTTCCTTTCCACGTACTGTTTAATAATATCATATTGGTAATGCAATCTAACTTGTTTTGAGAGACTGTTCAAGGGAAGAGGAAAAATAATAGGAAAATTGGTCTTTTAATTCATTTTATATACATGTAGCAGAAAGCCATTTTGGGAACCATACATAAGGCAGGTAAACCTTTCATTCAGTGGGTTGCGAGCGGCAGGGTAGATTTTATTTTCGAAATTAAAAAGGTTTTGAGGAAGAGTGACTTATTCTTATAGATATACCTGTGTTTATACATGTAGTAACTACAAAAAATCTGATGATTTTGCATATTCTTGAACTGTTTCGGAAATAAGTATGTTCAAGTAGGTTTCTGTCATGACAGTTACTACGTGTACTATATCAGTCATCTTTATCTACAAACAGCTCCTACACAGTGCGGGTCCCACAATGGAACATTCCTGTGCCAAAATAAGCATTGTATATATGAAACTTGGCAATGTGACAAAACCGACGACTGTGGAGATAATAGCGATGAGAAAAACTGCTCAAGTAAGTACATTTTTGTGTGCATGTATATATGTTATTATTCTTCACTAAGTTGGTGTGTTTGGTTCTTGCAGTTTATTTTCCATTTTATAATGCCTTTGCTAATGATGAACCTAAAGGGGCCCGAGTGGTTAGCGTGTTCGATTTCGAGCCGAGGGGTCCGGGGTTCGATTCCCGTAGTCGCCACTCCGCGGTTGCCCATCCCTGTCTTTCGTATGAGACAGTAAAAACCGAGGTCCCGTGTCACAGTAGGTGTTGGCACGTTAAAGAACCCTCCCTGCTCTAAGGCCAGCAGTGCCGAGCACAGGCAAAATTTGCTGCCCTTCACCGGCACACGGTGAAGTCTCCATATGAGTGAAATATTCTTGAGTGGGACGTTAAACAACAACGCAACAACAACAACATGATGAACATAAAAAAATTTAAAAGTAAGGGGTGTTTAACATGCTGACACTTACTGTGACAGAATACCTTGGTTGTTAATGTTCACCTTATAAATGTGTCCAGTGCTTGAAATGTGGCTATTCAGTAGCTCCTGTTTCATATATGAATCTCTTTTGTAAATCTACTTTAATTTGATTTCAGATTTGCTCATATTGAGAAAAAAAATTACAGCTTGAAGTTGCAGTCAAGTTTTTTACATGATGAAAATGTAACTTATTTTCATTTTTGTAGGAAGTTCCAACCTCATCATCATAGCAGCAGTGGCGGGCTCACTGATCTGTGGCCTGTTATTAGTGGTGGCACTTGGATGTACCTGTAAACTGTACACTCTCCGTATGCAGCAGTTACATGGACACAGGTACGAGACCCCACTGTCTAGACTGTATGCTGAGTTCATGAGACAGCGGGCGCCACCACCATATCACGAAGCCATGCTAACATCTCGGCCATATGAGGAAGCAAGACGAGAATACATGGCTCGTCTCTCACAGTCAGAACAAAGCAATACAGGGCGGAGTGGTCGAAGGAATTTACGAAGGTCGGGCAGGAGGCATAGACATCAAACACATTCCAATACTAATACAGACACACCAACAGACAACACATCATCAAGCAGTCCAAATTCTCCTCAGAGTGCTAACTCTAGACAAGAGGATATAGACAATTCCAATGAAGTTAATTCTGTAAATAGCAATTCTGTGTTACAGCGGCAGTCCTCCACAACTGCCCTTATTCCAAATGAAACTGATTCAGATGAATCCGTGGAAAGTGAAATTGATGGATCCAGGGGTGGGGAGTGTCGGGTACAATATATGCAAGAGACGGGAGTAACTGCACAGTTCAGGCGAAATGGTGGAAATAAAGATAATACCGAGGAGTGCTCAAATCTCTTGCAAAGACCTCAAGTGACAGAATCTCCTATAGGGGATATAAGTAGTCTTGATACAACAACCATTGCTTCTTGTGATAGTGTCGACTTGGTCCAGGACGACAATAAAGAAAAAACAGACAATATCCAAACTTCAGACACGCCCCCTCAAAACAACCAAAGCATATCTGTGAACAGAGAAAGGGGCCTCAATCAGTCCAATGGCTCCCTAGATTCTGCTGGCTCAGAAACAATGTGGGGGGAATTTACAAACTCTGAAGCTATGTAAAAGCTATTAAACATTTCCAGATTATGGGGGAGTTATTAAATGCCAAGGTTATGCAAAATATATCACCATTTCCATAGTAATTCTACTATTAGTTGCTCCATGATTGCACCGGTATGTACAGAAAAAAAGGACTACAATAGAACTTGTCTCAGCCAGCCAATAGTATAACTATAGAAACTCATTTTCATTTGGGATATTTACAGTTGAACCTCATTAATGCTGGCACCAGTAATCCGGATGCTTCACTTTCCAGACAAAATTTCCTGGGAATGGTTTTTACATTGTACTGGTCATTATAGATATTTTTCAGTAATTTGGATGTTTCATTTATCCGGACAATTTGCTTTAGGTTTCCAGATTAACAAGGCTTCTATGTAGATTATTGCTTGACTTTGGCCAAACATGAGATGCTTCTCATATTCACCAGGAAATGTTTCAAATATCAATTGTCATGGTGAAAATGGTGCACCATTTAAGGTAGCTATGTATAATTTTAGTTTTTAAGGAAGCGGGGAATACCAGAAGTTTTCCAAGTCTTCAAAAGGGTCATGATCTATTGGGACATATATCAAGATTGATATTATCTATTTTGAAACATGAATAGTCACTGTAGGCCTTCATTCCTTTATGGTACTGGTCTTGTAAGATGAGTTCAACTGTAATAAAAGATAATTGAAAAGTTAAACTGTATATCAAGTCCATTATGCTGATACCAAAATTAAGCCTTACCCCAAATTCCCAATTGTTCTTTTCTTTTATCTGCATCTGTTCCTCTTGAAAAGGTACAATGAATTAATATGCACTTCTGAAAGCCATTTAAGGAATGTCAGATGTATCTGTTAGCACGTCAATAATTTTTTTATAAAAGATTATAGTTCTGTAGTATACAGATGAGTCAACAAGCCAACAGAGGCATTACCTTACAATCAAATTAGGGGCCTCCGTGGCCGAGTGGTTAGCGTGTTCGACTTCAAGCCGAGGGGTCAGGGGTTCCATTTCGGCAGTCGCCACTTCACGGTTGGCCATCCCTGTCTTTCAGATGAGACAGTAAAAACCGAGGTCCCCTGCCACAGTAGGTGTTGGCACGTTAAAGAACCCTCCCTGCTATACGACCAACAGTGCCGAGCACAGGCAAAATTTGTCACCCTTCACCAGTACACGGTGAAGTCTCCATATGAGTGAAATATTCTTGAGTGGGACGTTAAACAACAACGCAACAACAATCAAATAATGGACATAATTTAACCGCCACACAAACTGATGTCATAATCACGTGTACAGTGGCAATCGGAATGTTTCATGTTGGTAGTGGATATCTCTTCTGAAGCACTGCTATGCATCTTAAAAGTGCTAGATAGGCAATTGACAAGTTTAAAAACCATTTTAGTTTATGATCATTGCAATGATTTGTGAACATCTGTAGACAGACTCGATCTTCACAGTAAGGGCATCTTCACAAAAAATTCTAATTTTTTTTAAAGGTTGCTTATTCAGACTTCACCTTCCTTAGCATTTAGTTATATACGAATTGGAAAACTTTTAAAAAAAAAAAAAAAAAAAAAAAGTCGAAGATACCAAGGAGGACATTCAAAGATCTAACAACAGTAAACACAATTACAAATATTGTACAACTGCTGAGCTACAAATCAAGTAGTAACAAACCATTTAATTATTCTTGCTTTCCTCTAGTCTCATTTAGCTTGCTATAACATTTTTTTGATTGAATGTCCATCATTTAAGTTCATTAGGGTCATTACTTAAGAAACAATCACCGCTTTCCTTTTGCTTGGTTGTCAGTTTTTTTGTTTTGTCACCTTGCCAACCCACGTGATGTTATGGTTCTCAGCCTGATTTGTCATATCTCATCCATGCTGGAGAGAAATACCTCACATTAGCATCTTCTTTATGGACATTAAATCGACAAGTGCATATTTTATTTTAACCTTTGTTCTTGGAAAGGAAATTGTACAATCATTCCATTCAGAGTTCAGCCATGCCAGAACTCTTTAGCTTTCGTCGCACTGCATCGTGATATTTCAAATTAATTATCTTCCATTTTTCGGCGTTTATATTCTCTTTTTTTTTCTTTTGCAAGTAAGAGTTGTTTTCCCCCAAGTGATTTGCTTTTTATCGCATTTCCCTCTAGTACGTATCATTAAACATTATATGCACCGTCATTGGGAGAGATAGAGAGAAAGAGAACTCCATTCTCTTTTCTTATAGTTCTAAATAACCAATTGATCATTTTATTGCAACTGAATTGCCATTGAATGATTATGATATCTTTAATGCCAATGTTTTTATTGTTTAACACACTGTAACATTTACTTTACCCTGTGTTAATATCAGATTCACAAATGAATTACAAATGAATTCAAAATATTATGAGTAACTTTTAACTATGATTGACATTTAATTATTGATTGCAATATCTAGCATAGTATCAAATTGACGAAAAAAAGTATTTGAAAAAGAGATGAAGTTCTTCTAGGCTAATCTTTTCCAAATATATTTAATTTGCTCAATTTTTCGCCCTTGCTATTCCTGGATTTTTTTTTGGTTGGCCGAAGTAAAACTCTGTTGCTTCATGTCACAGTTAAAGGAGGATTTAATACAGCTTCATTGAAGTCCTTTCCTGCTGCGTCTTTTTTTTCTTCTTTTTATTTGGGGGAGGGGGGAGGGGGTAATTGTACTACATATAGCGCTCTACACATGGATAATGATAACAGACGATGACGTCACGTGTGTCCTATTGATACACGCATTTCCGTTTTTCCTTCTCATGTATCTTTCTATTTGATATGTATTATGTGATAGATTTCTTGGTTAATGATTGAATATTCAATCACTTGCCGGTAATTGATGATGCATTTTCTTCTGAAGACGGCGTTAGTCCATATTCTGTAGCCAAATGAATGTTTGCAACTGCTGATTCGTAGGATAACTTCTTTAACGGAATGATTTTCATGACAAAGCAATGGTACTATATCTGTCTTAAAGGATATATGATTAATAGTCAACTTTGTACCAATATGAATAACCAGGATTATAGTGATCACACCCACTTACGAACGGCTTTACTTGTTTTTGCATTTTTCGCAATTAAAATTCATAATTTATACATTTATGTGTCATTCAACATCAACCCAATCAATAAACCAATCCTTGATATAGTCAACCAACAGTCCCATCGTTATTATCTACATCATCATATTTCCTGAAGGTTGCTGTGACCAAGTTTGTATTTTGATGTGCAAGCTGCTTTTTTTATTTGTTTGTTTTGGGGTATTGGCGGGTGTCTGTATTTTTTTTTTTTTTTTTTTGCTTTGTTTAATAAAATCTTGAGGTTTTTATATCTCAAAAAATCGCACAAATTTTCTAGAATAAATTCAAAATTCAAAACCGTATTACTTTTCTCTATAATTCCAAGAATTATTTAATCGTTTCCCCCATGGATTATACTTCCTCATAAAGATCTCAGCATATCATTGTTCTATGTATGTCATTTCTTTCCAAGCTTACCACATAACCAGGAAGACAATTGTATTCCAACCAATACTGATTTATTTGTTAATAAATCAATAAAATATATTTAAATTTTTATGGTAGTTCATGTTTATATATTCATTTTAATTATCTTTGATTTCATTGTGGTGTATTTTGAACTATGTATCAGAATGCCGTCTCTCTACGATTTATTGCTTTTCTTTAGACTTGGAGGTCAATGTTCAAGCCTTAGCAGAGATGGTTTGCTCTTATCTTCTTAAGGATGAGAGTTAAAATCAAGGTCTACTGTTACAGTAGTTTTCGGCACGTTAAAGATTCCTCTCCCCTTCATGGTACAAAATGCCGAGCCTGAGCTAAAATGTT
>JACSZP010038054.1:1860-12815 GCA_016161895.1 Pinna nobilis | reverse complement strand
TGACAATTTGAACTGACTGTAATTAAAAACCTGCCCAATGTGGCCTAAAAAGAGGCTTCACAAAGCGATTTTTCCTATATAATCACCTGAATTGAAATATCTTTCAGTATGTCATATGTTTCTATAATTTCATTGTTTCCTTGGACGGTCTCTTAAAACAGATTCATTTGTACCTGCTTTCTACAAAGACTACGAGGAAGTAACCCGGTGGAAAATCATAGGTCAGTTGTAAAAATATAAATATGTACAGTGACGCCTCATTAACCCAGACATCATTGTTCCAAAGTAAATTGTCTGGATTAATGAAGCGCCCGGATTACTGAAATGCATCAGTCATTATGGTTAATGAAATTTGAAAATAGTATTCCCAGCATATTCAATCCGGTGGGTGATGCATCAGGATTATTGGTGTCCGGAAAAATGAGGCTTTGCTCTATTTTATTATCTGTTAATCTGAAACTAGAATGACCTAGACAAAGTTTGATTTCTGACAGACAAGAGACAGACAGATATTGCTATCTATGATACATGTCAAGTGTGCTTGAATAGGATGTAGTTACTGTAATTTATTCAGGAAGGCATTGCTAGGGTGAGTACCACTGTGGTATATGGTGCAGTGGACCCAATCAAGACATGACGTAGATTTTATTATTAGCGGTTTCTATATCAGTCAAGTAGGAAATTAAGTTGAGCTCTTCATTGTATTCCCACGAGATCAGTTTTTAAAGTTAAAAATACGAAGATTCAACCGCACCGGGAATCTACAAAAACACTTTGCAGCTTTCAATTGGTATCGAAACTTTAGCAATTCCCTTTCTCTGCATTAAAAACTAACACTTCAAAATTGGATACGATACTGAAACTACATGGAAAGTTTTTTTTTAATTTCTCAACTTACCTTTGACTTGATCGCCAAGAGAACGATTCCAAATTTCCGTCTCAAGTAAAATTCTAGAGTTTATTCATCCTACTTTATACTTATGTAGAAATTCAATGAAAAAAGTAATGCCCATGAATTATCACAGCCAGATATTTAAAGACTTAATTTAAAATGAGAGGAAAATTCACGAGTCAAAGCAATAAAAGTTTTTATCATGATGAAAGGGTAGTTTCACCTTATTCTGACTTAAGCTTTCTGCAATAATATCCCGATGTATTCACGAACGCTTGAAAATAATGAAAAAATATAATTGCCGAAATGTTTAACCTTTCGAAGATATGTCTTGGTCATATATATCTTGAGCACTATACAAATTACCATTTACTCGTAGGCGTTTTGTAAATGTTGATTCCCTTTGAAACTTATAAAGTTTGTTAAAAACACAGTTTTGTCAGTCAGATTACATTAAAAAGGGTTCAACTGTAATTCAATGAAAAAAGTTCTCTGAAATTCAAAGAAAAAACGAAATATTGAACCTCAAGTTTATATAGACCCTTTTATCCAGATATCGAAAAACTCTTTGATATTGCGAGAAAAAGTGGCAAAGGCGTATTTGATGAGGATTAAACCATAAGATATTACTCTTTTATACTAAATGTTGATGATCCAAAAAAATCTCTGAAGATAGTTTTCGTTTTTTTCCTATGATCAAACTGTAGAGAGTTCCGTGATGAATTGGGCTGACTATTTATATCTTTTGTATATACACAACGTTTCATTACAGCGTCTTGAGTTTGTCTTTATCTCAGTAATGTATGATGTGTTGAAGCACATGGTTCGGATGAATTACTGATTAACAACAATAAAGCTAAGACTTGAGTGCTTTAAAACTTGTTAGAAGATCGTATTGGGTTTTATATTTGAAAAATCTAATTCATTGTTTTCTTGTATCGCACCATTATAAATTCAGGGTAAATTGGTTTAGTATTTCGGCTTTTCTTCTGGTCCGCATGTTATTTGCGGTCAATAGTAACCACTATTAACCGGAACCAAGAACGGAATCAAGACGGGAGGTCTGATAACATAGAACTCAGTCTGTAAAAGTTCATTTAACATGCGTTGGTCATCACGTTTCTTATGACGAAACATGGATTCTTGTGTTTCTCCTGAGTAAGTAATATTTACTTATCAGTGAAATGCATGCATGATCAAAGAACACGTTGCTGACCTGCATTAGTTAAAAAGGTTCTCCAAAGAAAAGCGGTGTACATTAGACTCAACATCTAATTTTCAAACGCCTACTGTACCGGGCGACATGCCTGTTATCGTACTGTTCATATCATTAGATCATTATCCCATCTACAGAATCAAGTTAACCAATTAGCTTTTCGACATAATTTTTTTTTAAATGGTTATCTTTCTATTTCAGAGAACCTATCCATTACCACAGACATGGAGAAGATGTGGATCGGCATATCCTATAAATTGAGACTTACACAGGCAGACGAGAGAGTAACACGCTTGCTTTGATATAATCGTCGGTATATATGTCTATCCTTCCACCCCTTAAATCAGGACCCCCTGGTAGAATGGCACGACCAACGCCCATTTCTAACTTTTATTTTTCCGAGAGAATACGAGAAATGGGAAATAAATTCGGATACGCCATGAAAAGACACGAACAAATTCCAACGGAAACAAGGCTCACGGTAGGAATCAGAGCTTGTCGATATTATATGCTGGAAATAAAACCGGTCTCAACGTAAAAACGCAATACAAATGGTTCGGCACCGGGTACAAGGAAGGAATAAGAATGCAGTACCCGTAGCGAAAAGTAATTTTAACCTGTATTCTAAAAGATACACATTTAAGATTTTATTTTCATAAGATTGTCTGTGACCTGTCTAGCGTTTTCTTGATGTTGTATTATTTTATAAGAAATTGGTTTTATTCAGTTATTTTCATAAAACTGCGGCTTATATACAGATATGATATAGCGAATAACCATTTGGGAAGGAGACAATATACGGATAACTGACATCTAGAACTTCAGAAAATGGAATAGGAGCCATTGCGTAAGCGCCAAAGGGATTGTTATGATTGGAACGGATATTGAAACCAGGACCCTCGACAAACTAGACATGCGTTCTAACCATTTAGCCAAAAGCCAAAAGACGTTAGACGTAAGGGCCTAACACTGTTTATCCCAGGATGTACTTTACATTTTCTTAACTCGGTTGACGTCAACACTTATCGATGGTTGAAAAATGACTTAGAGAAAAATTATCATATCTGCATTTGCAGATGTATCACCATGATTTCTTCCAGATAATAATTTATCTTTACATCATCACCTTTTTCACAGGTGCTTCATATCTTTATCGGACAAGAAATTTCCGTCAGAAGAAAAAACTTAACCATATTTCTAATTCGTTCGTACATATGGATCCATTGGACAGTATATTATCATTTTTTACAAAAAAAAATGTGTTTGAAAATATTATCCTAAAGGTTAAGGTGTGTACTTTTATGATGCATGATTCACTGCCTGTCGCTATGAATTTGATTGTTACAAGATCCTTTATTTTGTTTGTAAAGTACATAAACTTCTCGGATATTTCCGCAAGTCAATCTTTTAAAGCTAAATACATGTACTTTGTTAATTGCATACTATAGTCTCATACAAGATAACGGAATCTTGTTTACATTGATATATCCCTTTTGTGTTTACATTTTAAGTATTATGAGGTAGAGAAACCAAATGTATCCAGGGACATACTGGTGAAAATATCCAAGGTATCTGTAACAGTTCGCTGTATCTGAAAGCGATCTGGATTATGTAAACGTTAGGAGAAGCTTGGCATTTAAAACAAACAGTACATTCATCTCACATTATAAACATGATTTTCTATTTCAAGTTTTTACTATGTAAATATTTACTATTTAAGAATAAACAGACAGACTTGAAGATACCTAAAATAATGTGGTGCTCGGTCTTGTGTACTGAACTGCACGTATATCTGTGACTAACATCTGTACATTAGTAATTTGTTCTCTTATTATACGTCTCACATTTCAGATATGAATTTTGATATTTTCTATAATAAATATCTGAAAATCCGTTCCAACGCCCTTTTCAGTAATTGATAAAAAATGAATAAATAGTTTAATCGTACAAATTTCCCTTGAAGACCAAAAAGAATGTCGGAGTGATACTGATCAGACTTTTTTTTTTTTTTTTTTACTATGAATAGGATTAAGAGTTTAGTTGTAAAATCATTTACTTTGATAACTATTTTCCAGGTGTCCTTTATCACTTTGATCTGTCACATGGAAACATAAATCTACTTTCACCTGTAAATTGGAAATCACAAGATCAAATTACACCTGTAACAGGTAAGAAATATTCCGAGTAATGTTTCAGTATTTTAAAGCTGCTATTGATCAGTCATATTTTTATGAAATGTCATATGAAGGTATTGTGTTTAGTTTAAATCAAGAGATACTCTTGTCTGTTTTGGTTTGGTTGGCCGGTTGTTATGTTGTTCAAAAATATTTCACTTATATGGGGGCGTCACCATGTGACGATGAAGGACGACAGATGTGGTCTGTGCTTGATTCTTACAGCCGTAGAACAGGCAGGGTTCTTTAAAGTTCCGACACCTACTGTGACATGTGACCTCGGATTTATTGTCTCATCCGAAGGACTGGGCCCGCAAACTGCAGCGTGGCGCGGATTCGAACCTCACGGCATCACAACCAGAGGGCGAACACGCTTATTACAAGGCCACCACGATCCCATCTGATTTGGAATGAATTTTGTTTATCTAAGAGATAGGTTCACGCAACGGTTAACTCTTGCAATAGAAGGATGAGAACACTACCATCAAGGTCCATCAAAATGTCAAAAATGTTAGATAATATTATGGAATAGGTGAACATACAATGACTACCGATCGCTAATCAGATATTAGCAAAAGTCAAAATCTCTTCCGGAAGAAGAAGGAATATTTTTAAGCCTATTTTTGATTTCTAACATAGCACGCTGACTCTTTCCGGGTACCCAGTCTCATTTTATATGTCACGCAGACCTGTTGGTAGTGAAAAGGTGACGCCAATGAGCAATGATCGACCTCAAAATGCAATATAAAGAGTTGGCTAAACATGAAACCCTGGAAATCTATAGGTGGAATCAGGTACCTAGGAAGAAAAAGAATTCCCTGTCCAACAGTCACAAACAACATGAGCCTTATATGCATTCACTATTAGATATGTTTAATGGTTACATAGCTTCAGATGACAATGGGAAGAAAATAACAGAATACAATATGTACACTTATATACACATATACACGCGAATCCTAACACATTAATGATACTCTAAAATGAGAACATTCTTTAAAGTTAGTTCATAATCGATGCCACCGACTTATGCATTTGTCAAATTGTTGGTTATATTGTTGTTTGATTTCCTACTTAAATACCACCAAATTCAAGTGAAAACCGACACTTTTTTACATATGCACTTATGGTCATTGAGCAGAGAGGGTTATTTAACTTATATGACTTATGAGATGGATCCCCGTTCGTTGCCTTAATATTTTCACGCATAAATCTTTTTTTTTTACTTTCACTTATTGTGTTTGACGATATTGGATAATTGTAATGCACATTTACGTTTGTCTGTGAAATATGTGGATAACGAATATTTCGTTATTTTTGGTGCATGTATGTTTGGTCTCGAGGACTATTTGTCTTTATTCCCTTATAAATACTTTAAATGTGCATGTACGTTTATCCCAAAGTAATTTTTATCGGATAACGTCTATTCCCTTTAATGAATACTTTTAATGAACATGTATGTTGTTCCAAAGCAATTTTTGTAGTATACCAAGAATTCTGCTAAAACGAATGCCATTGTAAAGCTGGTTCACTTTAAATATAAACTAAATACCGTAATATGCACTTTAGTATGGCATGTATGTCCTTGATATAGAATAATTTGAACTGCAATTCCAACGGGCACCTTTGTGTCAGATCTTCATTGATGTTTTGGCAATACTGTACAGGCAGAACTGCCAAATATGCACAATTCTTTGATGAAATAGTTCCTTTTGTCTTATAGGATATGTTTATCACATCACTTACTGACAATCTGTTTAATGATAAAAGATGATTTATATGATAACAATCATTTATCACGATAGATGTTATCCTTTAGATCGGCATGTTTCACGCGCTATCACGTCCAGACTATTCTCACGTCCCTACAGATTATAGACGTCTTGTCTGTAACTGAAGTAATCTGTAAAATTAATTTTATGTGTGCTTTATTAATTGGGTGGTCTATATTTAATTCAATAGAAACAAAACAGCAGGTCTGTATTAACGAAGAAAAATATGTTTTAAAAAGAAACAATACAAGTTTGTTCTTCACACTATATATTACCCGTGATACATATTTGTATGATGGAAATATAGAGATACACAAATTCACAAGTGGTTAAGAGTACCGTAATCAAAATAACTGGCCATAATAAAGTATTTGATTGTGCATTGTTTTGTAATTAGACACAATAGATTTTGTGAAATGACAAGGTGGGAAAAATTGAGACACGACGGGTGTCACGCGTGGAGCAGGAGTTGCTTACCCTTCCGGAGCACCTGAACTCACCCCTGGTTTTTTTTTAGTGGGGTTCGTGTTACACTGTTTTTAGTTATTAGTGTATTTGTGTATTTCTGTTTGTAATTTTGTCTCCTTTTTGTTTTGGTCACGATTTTGTCTGTCGTTGACTTATTCTATTTGGAATACCCCTTGGTATCTTCTATTACACCCATTTTCTTAACGTGGAGAGCCAATGCAAATCTCCGATGGTATGGTACCAGGTGATCGGAAGGGGTCATTGTCTTCTGCGTGTTGACATTCAACGTGCAACTGAAAATAAGCTGCTGCGCATTATGAAATTGATTGTATATCAATATCCTCCATATGTATAGGTATCCATTGACAACCGTATATTTATGTAATAATCCCTTTCTACAGAATCATATATAGACAGACTTAATATTTTTCAATAAAGTTTATACCACGTTGAAATGTCTGTAATTTCATGCATTATGGAGTCTACTAGACTGGCGACACGACATTTGAATTATTATTGCACCCATAAGTAAATCCAAAAATAGAAACCTAGGCTGCTGCCTTGAAAAGCCAGGCATGAAACTAAGGTTTATCCGAAGAAAAACTTCCAAATTTATGTGAAATGAAATCCAAGCTTACGATCCGGGAAAGTTGCATGGATCTGACATGTAATCTTTTTAAATGGAAATAGATAATATGGTTAAAAATTATGCTTAAAATGTATGTAAATTATATTTAATAGGTAAGTGTGTATATCAGGTATTTGAGATGAAGTTTTCACCTAAAAACACTCAGAAGACATTTTTTGCGTACAATAGAACAAAAATAAAAAGTTAACAGGACAGAAAAATTCTACGAATAAAACCGGCAACAAAGTGAACATGATGACGTGCCAGGGTAAATTCAAAACCGGAAGTCCTATATGAACCAAGATATATAATTTATATTAATTTTTAAGTTTATTTCTATTATTTCGTTTTAGAATTTCAATTTTCTATAATCTTTCCAATGCAATATGAACAGAAACCAATTCTTTTAGCACAGTGTAATTATCAAAACAACAAAGTATCAATTAAAACACATCATTGACAAGATACACGTGTATAAGTATTTAGCGTCACGATTCAGTACTTGCATTTCTGTAAAAATTTTAAGATGAAATTACGAGGGAATATTAACGGCGCCATGGTGAGGCAGTCAAACCGTATATCACGATTAAGGATTACAAAATGAAGTTACATAATCATATAAACAGACAGATAACTTATGTCGGCAATATGTAACTCTTTACTATTGACAGATAATTTGAATTTTCCACTAACTTGCATTGTAAGCAGACCTGCTGATCGTCGTTAGAAATTACTTATTCCTGTGCAATATTTTTATTATATGAAGGCTATGTCTAACCGCCAGAAGTAGTAAGTATGAGTGTGATATGAAAAGTCGTCAGGTATTTGGCACTTAAATACCGATGTCTTAATACTAATATTCTCTTATGTATATATATAATTAATTAAAGCCATGCACACTTTGACTCTTTCTTCACACATACATACATACATACATACATACATACATACATACATATATATGTAACCTGTTTACTGATGTATCTGATGTATAATTCAACATACATATGGAACTCTTATTATTTTATGAAGGTCAGTATCGAGTTGATCTGCAGTAGTAAAATTTTCACCGTTATCCTGAATATTTACATTGTTACTCCGACTAATTTTCTGACTGTATCAGCTAACAGAGACGTCGTTCGCTGGTGTAGCATGGAAATGCATAAATGCAGCCCCAATATTCAATGACTCAGAGAGAAGCTATGGGTATTACAAAGACATTTAATTTGTTTGAATGAATCTACAACCTAAATAAAATGAATCATAAAGCATATTACCCCTTTTTAAATTCACCAACCACAAAATGCCTGTAAATATCTTTCCGAGCTTCATTCACAAATTCCGATATTAGATATTGCACGATTCTTATTTATAGTTTATAGGAGACATTCAGTACATCATGAGCTGTAGTCCAGGGGGTATAGTTCTACAACGCAGCGATTCATACGGAGTTTTGAAATTGAAATATTTTCCACTGTCGCTAGAACAATGGCCTAGTGTCCTCCGTACAAAATTACAAAATATACTGCACAGTTTACCCTGTTATGTGATGATATGAATGAATGATTGTTGCTTGTTATGTATCAGGTCATATTTTGATATCATTAACTCTTTGCTGGAGATCTGTCACACTCGTGTTTGCACCCGTGATTAGTTATCGGTACATTCCAAAGTGAAGGTTATTGCTCTGGCTCTGCTCATCAAGAATTCGTTTCGGCATTTACAGAAAATGTTCCCAATTTTGCATGTTTATTTCTAATTTTAGCAAAACCCGAAAGCACTTGACTAGAATTCTTTGAAGTTCATTACTTCATTCAGAATTATGCACTGTACTTCATCATTACATTAACCATACATCATTAACATCAAAAGACGCTGGAATAATCAAGTTCATTTAATCTTCTTTCTTTAACGTTCTAAAGGGAGGAATGTTTAATTTATATGATACAGAAATACACTGTAAAAGATATAAAATTGTTCTCTCTCTTTCTCTCTCTCTGTCCAATCTGTATCTCCAATTTAAGAATTAGCACGTCTATGACAATGATATACTTAGTAAACATCGTTAAGGGTTAGTATTTAAAAAAAACATCAACATAATTTGTTACAGATTTAGCCACAAGGGTTACTACTGTATAACAGGCTGCCTTTATCACGGTAGTGAGTGCCAGGAGTAATCAGTTCGGGGGTCGAACACCCATTAGCATTACACAGTTAATTAAGTAGAAATAAGAAAGCAGACCGACAGATGATAAACCGTATACCAAACCGTACTGAATGTAGCTAACAAACGACTATAAACAACTAAAACATAAAGATATCACAAATATATATCAAATATAAAATTACTTTAGACCAGAAAAAAAAATATAAAGCAAACTCATCAGAGAAAATGTGAGATAGCGATGCGGTCTTTAGTACTTGTCATCTGAAAAAAGGTAATAAAGTGAAACCCACTTATGTTGAACCCTAACATATTGCTTTGAAAATTCTGTTAATTTGAAAAACAAAAACAAAACAAAACATACATCCGCCTCGGTAACAATATAACAATGTTCTAATATATTTGGGATATCGTTCAATTTCTCAGTTTTCTTGTCATGCTTATTAAGATTTGGCTTTTTGTTTATCCCTCGGGACTTCTACTATTTTATATAAAAAGAACCGAAGAAATCATAGAATGACTATGAAAATAGAGTAAATGTAATTCAACTTAAACTTCGATTGACTGCATAACAAAGATTACAGTCTTTCTTGTTTAATTTACTCAATTTTCACCGGTGGTGCTACTAGAGTAGCACGTGTTAGGAGGCTAGAAAGGGCATATTTTATTTTGAAACTATCGCGTATTACTTAAATTTGCTTGTTTAACGAACACCATACGGGTCTTTGCATTACCGACCGGATTCATTAATGAGATGTATAATACTAAAGCCTTCCTACTTGATTTAATTTCTCTTCTTCTTAGACATGAAAAATAGAATCCTCGTTATATAAAAAATATATCTCACATATACCATTGGAAATGATAAACGGTATATGTACAAATAAAATCAAGGCGATATGAATTATGTATATGTTATACTGTTTTGTTCTTCGCAAAAAAAGAAATCTGTATAAAGAAAGAGAGATAACTCTTTTGGCATTTTGTACTTCTTGAAACATATCGCAGTCAACGATTTTATTGTGGAAGCATTTTAGAGTTATAATTTGTACAACTATATATCCTACATAGGTGCACATTTAGCTAGTGAAGCAGAAGGGATAGTGAAACAGTTATCTTCAGAAACCAACAAGTATGCCTGTCTATTTCTCCTGTGCTACACATAAAAATTAAAATTTTCTAAAGTATCCATCCCTCAAAGTAATCTTTTCCTTAAGTTGATTCATTTGAAGCAATGGTATAGCTTTTGTACATACTCGTGTAAAAAATAACCACTCCTTCGATGCGCGAAATCGAGTATGTCTCAATAAACAGTTGAACTGCAAAGTCTACAATCGTTATTAATATAACTTTGAAAAATCAGTTACGGCTGAATAATGGCTTTTGACCATTTGGAGCTTACTCATAGATATTGAGTTTCATATTCATTTAAGATAAAACCTAAATCTCTGAGATCATCATCAAAGGAATGTTGTCCAAACTTATCAAAAATGGACGAGACATAAAAAATGAGAGGGAAGGCACCATGAAATTTAACAGAGCATCAGAATCACACTTATATGTTCAACTTACCAACGTTGTCGGAAAATGAGCAGATTGTTGTTGTTGTTGTTGCGTTGTTGTTTAACGTCCCACTCAAGA
>JACSZP010038012.1:0-15927 GCA_016161895.1 Pinna nobilis | reverse complement strand
ATACAAAACTTTGAAGATGAGTTGTTCTATTTTTCTTTCTTCGTGCATTAAAAACTATTCCTCATCGTCATGACTAATTACAAGCTAGTTAGTTACACATTTATTAGTTAGTTAAACAGGTAGGGACTGTAAGACAGAAACCATTACTCAGCTGATATGAACTACATTTGTATTTCATTTGAGACGTAGATACATAAAACAAATACATTGGTAAAATGTGTTGTAATATTCATTTAAAACCTGTAAATACAAAAAGATCAAATTTTCATTTCTGTTTTAACATGACTTGATCATTTTGTTAACATTAAAAACAAAAGAGCACCAATTGTAAAGGAAATGTCAACATTGTAGAAATGCAATAAAGGACAGATGGAGAACTGAGTATTGTAGATTTCCCTTTGTAGCCCAATAAACTTAGAGAGTTCAAGGTAGCCCATGCCTAAATTGGTTTAAATGGAAAAATCTTTATGTAACAATACAGATATGTCGCTATGCACTATGTATATAAATAATACACTGCTCTTGTTGCACTTGCATAACGTCGATAAGATATGAAAGATTCAAAGTTTAAACCGGTGTTGGGCCGTAGTGTCCTAGTGAAGTTTGCCTTCTGATCACTATGTGGTCGTGGTTTCGAGCGACAGCCTGGCTGTGATTGGCTACCTCTCCTCTTCGAAGAGACATTCAAACCCGGTCCCGCGTAAAAGTAGGTAGGCCTATAGGCACGTTAAAGAACCCTGCCTACTCTACTGCCTTAAGAGCAGACCATAGGCCAAATTTGTCGCCCGTCACCGATGCGCGGTACGTGTAAGGGAAATATTCTTAAGTGGGACGTTAAACAATAGTGCAACCAACAACAACGACGTTGATAAGATACAAAATATAATAAAAGTCTACATTCAGTATTGTTCACGAACTAACTACCGATAGTGTTAGCCAAACTTGTATATACACGTCTCAATATAATGTACTTGTGCACTCATCGCTTTTAAATCAACACACATAACGGGTAGTATATCCTCCACTTAAACGATAACCTTTTAGAAAAAAAAACCACACTAAAATGATGGATTGTTTGATATCAAAGAACATTGTAAATGTACATTATATAAAGGCTGCACATCTGAATCAGCTGGTACTGGGGGGAAATCCCGACTTATACATCGGGGATCCCCTACTCCGACTTGTACATGGGGAATCCCCTACTCCGACCTGGATATACCTATCTCCGCATTAGATATGGTCCTTATAAGACCTTGTGAGTCATGGATGAGTTGAATAATACAACAATATACAGTAAAACCTCGCAATTAAGGTTATCCAAGTGACTGGCTAAAATTGGAGTATTTTGTAAGGTGATCCTCTAGATGAAGTTGAAATAGCCTAGATTGATGACAAACAGACTGAATGCTGATGGTCTTTATTATGGCTCGGTCTCATCAGCGAGATGGTCTTTACGCGAAGATCCACTGTAGGCCTATACGATATGCTACTGAAAGTGATTAAACAAATGATATAAATGAGATCAATGCATCAAATACTCTGATATACTTAGAGATATACAGTCAGACCCGGATACACTTTAACTAAAGGAAAATCAATTTTTCTTCCAACCGGGGATTTCAAAATAATTGGGGTGAAAAAGTAATAAGGAATTTTAGCCGTAAAATTAAAATAATTTAAAATTAAGCGGGATTCCACATATCACGGTTCATTATCAGTGACTTCCACTGTTTTTATTCAGATTTTTTAATGTTATTTATTGATGTCATATAAGCCGGCATATACTTATTTCTGTAATAACAGTCATGATATCTTCAAGGTAATCATTGCATAATCACACAGTTGAGACGAAGTAAGTCGCGGAATATTTTTGGGCTCAGAGCCAATTAAACGACCATTGTGATGTGAAATAAATATTTACATAGACTTTATTGAATAATATTACTTTGGATAAAGTTTCGGAGTGCGCATCTGTATCAGTAACCACTACGATAGAATTACAAGGATGACAGCATAGGTTGAATATCGCTGTATCATATATGTGCATGGATCTATTTAGAAACTCAAACATTATATTTACATGTTCCTCAGTCACTTAAAAGTTAATTTGGCGTCGGTCTATTGTCAGTCTTAAAAAAGACCTGAAAATACCAAGGGGGCATTCACAAGGGGAAAAAAATCGAAAAACGGACAACAAAACAAAATTTCATTTACGAATGATATGTTATAATTAGAAAATGTTCAACCTTTTATAGAAAACTGACGACTAAGGGTTTATTATGCCTTTAAAAAGTATTGGAAGGCTTGATTTATATCAAATTTTACCGTAAATCTAGTTGAATTGGCGAGAATTTATTTTCGCGTAAATACGCGACAGTACTTACCCGCGAACTGCATAAAACAATACATTTCACTCAAAAATAAATGTAAACTCGCGAAATTATACTTCCGCCAAAAATGTTGAATATACATCCGGGGAAAATTATTGAATCACAGTAGGTTGATTAGAGATACACAGAGGAAGTTTTATGCTATGTAATATTAACATTAATTGAAATCAAAACTTTGAATGTTCCCCAAGTCCGTTCGTCATAATCATAATGGAAAATCGAGTTGAGAGAGAAACCCGACATTGTGTCTAGTTAGAGATTACGGGCTTGTCTCTGCTCTCTTGCAAAGTCAAGTATATATAGTTGTGAATTTATTTGAATTCATATATGTATATTGAGTTGTGTCCTTTACTTGGTGATATCTATACTTAGGATATAATACATGGGCTTTTAAATGTGTTCGGAATGTGAAATCTTATATATACATGAAACATTCAGGAGCAAGGACAAACGAAACTTAATACAGAATTCCCATCCATCGAAGAAAAATATTCCTCTTAAATAATTTTCTTTTATAAAAAGTTGTGTCTGACTCGTAAAGACACATGCTGTGAGCAAAAACTATTCAAGCGTATAGAGAGTAGTCAATGTAAAAAAAACCCAGCGAATCAGTCTTACCTACTCAACTTAAAATGCAAAGACAATCGATAAACCTTAACTCTACTCTTAATAGAAAGTCTCCTTCATTTATCATTTTTAATATTTATGTTTTCTTTTGAGGAAATGATATTAAAACTTAATTCCATGTAGTGTTATTGACTCGTATATAAAAAGAAACGGATCAGGCTTTTTTGTAAATATGTAAACTTAAATTGTATATTAAAAAGCCAAATTTCTTTTGAGTTTCAATACACAACCCAAAAAGATCCAAATGAAATGTATTCTACCTTTATCAAGATATGTTTTAAAATGTGTCATGTCGCGTAAGAAAATAAAGACACGACGATTCTATTTATTGATTTTCTTGCAAGTTAAAAGCAAAGTAAATTTAAATGAGTCTAAATCTCCCAACACGCCTTTTCATTATAACTTGGGAAAATATTTTGATTGCAGCTAATACATATTCGATATAATCAAAAAGAGTTGCTAGAGCAAGACGTGGAATATGAGGGTACTTGTAACTGTGAGCACGACATTTACTTCATAATACCGAACAGTCTATATCGGCGTGATGGTGAATTTCCACTGTGTAATGTTGCGAAATACAAACACTCGTATTCTGAAGTTCGCCAATACATGTCAAGAGTTTGTGTACAATGCCAAAATAGTAGAGTACCTTTAGGAAATCTGCGTTCACAAGTTCTTGTGAAGTTGTAGTATGTCAAATACTGTATTGTCCATGAATGTGCCCTGTCCCACTTCTGCTTACACTGGAATTATTGTTCATTTTGGATTATCGGGGGTAACGACTTTGCAATGGACAGATTTCCGAATAATTGTGTTGTTTATTAAAGTCCAGTTCAAAAACATTCACTCTTATGGAGATATTGCCGAAAGCTTTGAAAAATCGTTAAAGTTTTACCTATGCTCGGGATATACATGTAGTTATATTTTGTAGTGTGGGGTCTTTAACGTGCCGCCCTTTCCGTGGCCCTCGGGCTTTGTTGTCTCATCCACTGAGTCTCGAATCCTGAATCTCTCGGTTCAAAGTCGAGCAAAGCTAGCATGGAACTTTGACAAACCCTCATTTAAGGATGTATTTAAGAAAGTAGATAATGGGAAATTGGAATTATATAAATTATTTAACCTTTCCAAAAATATGTGTTTACAGTAAGAAGAAACAAGAATAAGAAATGTCCCTACACACTTCAGACATGATAAACCGTCAAAGCCAAAATTGTAAGTATCAATGCGAAAATGGTTTATTATGGTCATAATTAATTAACATATAATTAGAACTTTGGAGGGTCAATGATTCCTCTCAACAGGTATGTTCACATTATTTCAATATCATATATTCCAGAAGTGACCGAGTTTACCCGCGATAATGAAGACGTAGGGCACCTGCTGCCATACACGCTTACTGTAGAAAGTTCCATCTTTTCGATCGATTTATTTTATATTACATCAGCTTAAAATGTAATGCTATTTATAAAGGGAAAGGTAAACGCAATTTGTATTGGAAAATATTAATGTTTTCAATTTACTGTCAAAATCTAAAACAGCAATTGGGTTAAAGGATTTATTGTACCTGTGATATATAAGTCCTCAGAATTAGAACCGGTTCACAATACGTTTGAATGAATGTTATTGCTTTTAGCGAGAAGTAATTACTTCTGAATAAAATGCATGATAGATCAGACCGAATTTATAATTTGTAAGAAAAAAACCAGTTATGATGACGTAATCAACCAAGGTTGTTGGCCTTTCATAAATTATTTTGTTGTTGATGTTGTGTTGTTGTTCAGTATTACACTAAAGAACCTTCCATTATATGGAGATGAATTTGATGTGAATGCCGATGAAGGACCTGGTGAACTTATCTAATGCTTCTGTGAAACGACTGTTACTGACATGATATGTCGTCCTAAAGCCGGCAGGAAAAGCCAGCGGCTGTTCAAAACAAAACAAGCACGAGTACAATGCGAGATTAATTTTATTTTATCTAAAAACTACACAAGATGATTGTAAAATATCCATAATATGAAAGATGAAAGATAATATATGTGAAAAATGATAAAGTATATAACTATGATATATCTATTTAATAGGTCAAGAATAATTTGAAAAAAATTCCAAAATATTTGTTTGATATCAATTACATGTACATTACATCGATGGTTTGTGCGCGTGCGTGTACGTGTGCACTTGTGTGATTTAATGGCTTTGAACGTTAGTTTAGATAAATACATTAGAAATAACAATTGTCATGTAATATTTTTATATCTTATTTAACATCATTTTGAGCAAAGTAAAACTGTTCCAGCCAGCATAATGATTGTTCAAAATCTTCTTTGCAAGCAACAGTAGTGGTTTCAACTTTTCCATATGAAAGTAAACTTTTGAATCCTCGCAAACGAGACATTAAAATGTCCAGTTGAAAAACACAAATTCCACATGCATACAACATTAAGATTATATTAAAGTAGGGAAAACACTTTTGTTAGTTGGTTGAATTGTTGTTTAAGGTCCTACTCAATAATCTTTCACTCATATGGAGATATCACCGTGTGCCGGTGAACGGTGACAAATTTTGCTTATACTCGGCACTTATGGCCGTAGAGCAGGGACGGTTCTTTAATGTACCAGCACCTACTGTGACACGGGACCTCGGTTTTTACTGGGACGGCCAACCGCAGAGTGGCGCTCCGCGGATTCGAAACCCGGACCCTTCGATTCGAAGTCGAACCCGCAAACCACTCAGCCACGGAGGCCCGATAGCACATTTAATCGTTTGTTTTCTCCTAAAATTTCCTCATTCCGCGTCTATTGCTCACATATCTCAAATGTCATTAACCAGTATAGGGGAGAGGACCGACACAGCTCAGTACGGAGGCCTGGTGTGTTTTCTCCTGATTATTAGGTCGTGGTTCGAATCTGCGCTGCGCTGTGGTAAGCTTTTCTTATCCATCGGATGAGGCAGTTAAAACCGAGGACCTGTGTCACAGTAGATGTGGGCAAGCTTAAGAACCTATCTGCTCAAGGATCATAAGTGCCAAGAATATTCCAAATTTATAGCCATTCATTGGGATATGGTGACGTCTCCATTTAAGTAAAATGTTCTTTAGTGTGACGTTACACAATATTCCAGCCATGTAAAGGGGTGGGGTGTGGGGAATGTTCCTTTATACAATTCAGACCGGTTGTAATATGATCTTTTTCAAGATTTATTTATTTGTTCTAATAGCTCTTTTCGAATTCCATGTCACAACCCGTTAGGAATTCAGAATCTTCGTTTTATTGTTGTTTTGTTATTTAACAATTTTAAATATATTGCTTAAACGGCTATGGTCAAAAGGTTGTCCAAATAAGATACCATGATAAGATGTATAATGCGAGTGCGATAAGAGGGATAGGGAAAATGCTACTTACATGTTCCCTATCCTTGGTATATAGAAATTGTTCCAGACAACCTGAAATACTTTCTTTAAGTTACAATTGCTTAAACAAAATCTTGCGCAATGTCTGTCATCATATGTAAATCAGACGATGTTGACATTTCATAACTTGTATGGTCATTTCAAAAGCAAATATTCAGAAGAGAATGACAGGGAACAGGACAACGGACAACCAGAACAAGAACACAAACGGTATCAAAACGTAAAGTAAATTGTTTTCTTTAATACATAACCACGTATAAAGTTTAAGTTCATAATACATAATGCAAGAATAACGACCTTTCCCGGATTATCTGGTACACGGTGTACAATACCTGTGAACTTTGGCTGACCGGCTGTAAGTAAACAATATGACATAATTCAACAAAGGTCTTAATCCCCAATCAGTCATTCATCGAAGGAATTATCGAAAAAGTGTCTCTTAAATACCAACACCTTTGACCATTACTCATCCTAAGTACTTATTATAAAGACATCAACATAAGTCATTACTTTGGTTTAACATGTATTCATTTTACAACGATTAACAAATAAGTTATGTAGATATCAATGGCTTCTCGTTGGCCATGATGTCGGCGTGCGAAGTTCCTTGCTGTGGGAAGAAACCGGAGTAACAGGACAAAACCCAAGTGTCCGAATTGGCGAACAGCATACCGCATACTCGCTTGGTAGATCCAAGGATCAAATCCGGGGTCGCATTGGTGGGAAGCGAGTGTGCTAACCACTGCAATACCCAGATGCCACCAGTCCATTGGTTATTGACAACGACACAAACTTCATGTATTTTCTATCGACTTTCTATGAGTACGATCCAAGAAAATTTGACTTGCGACAGTATTACTAATTAAAATTCAAGAAAGCTGGGGCAAACACATGTCTCATTGGTATCCTCAAACATTTGCATATCATTAAGATATATTTCACACTCCACCAGAATTTAAGCATCTCAAAATGACAAAAGTAATGGTAACTTAAGCATTCTGGCATTCTCCTGAGATTCTATGACAGAGTTCATTACAGTAATCAAGTAGTACTATTATTTTGTGCCGGGTAGGTATACACCAGACACGGTTGTTTTTATTATAAATCGGCTCGACAGTGTACTTATGATAAATAGAGACATCGCTATATTCTTTTGATTTTACTTGCTTGATTATTAATACCGTGTCATTTCTTTGACCTTGTATTTCAATATGATAGTCCTCTCTGCTGGGTCGACATAAAAAAGGAAACAAAAACAAAAACAAACAAAAAACAAAAAAACAAAAAACAAACAAAAAAGAAAAAGAAAGAAAGAAAAAAGAATAACAATGATACAGTTTCATATGACGGGTCAACTAAAGCTCAAATCAGATTAGGCTGTTCTGCTGTGAACGGACTAGACAGTCAAAAATCAGAAACACGCATCCTAATATATAAAATAAATATATTTTGGATATTGTAATGCAGGACTGCTTATCTTTTATGGTAGAAAAATGTTACGACATTTTATGGAAATGTTCCGTTTTCTATGCATATGAGTATATCAACATTTACATAAAAGCAAATTTGTTTCATTTACGGATGAGCAATCAAAACATAAAGACATCAAGTCATGGAACCCAAGGTAAAATCAGATTACTGGTGTATACTTGTATTTTAACGTTTTATATACATGTACATATGTATGTAGTATGCATGTGTGCCGAATTTATATACTAGTTTCAGTAAAACTGCAGTGCAAGTTTAAGGTACAAGCTGCATTGGTTCTGGGTGATAGGCGGTGCCGATAAATTTACTAATCCCACATTTCCACTGAAAGGACACCTGTCAACAAGATTGACAGCATCACACTTAATTTGAATACAACATTTTTTTTCTCCCTTTTTTGTTGATGTTAATGTGTTAATGTCCCACTCAAGAATCTTTCACTTATACGAAGACTACACCGTGTACGATGAAGGGCGACACATTTTGCCTATGATCGGCACTTATGGTCGTAGAGCAGGGAGGGTTCTTTAACGTGCCAACACCTACTGTAAAATGGGACCTCAGTTTTTACTGTCTCATCCTTTCTCCCGCTGTAAAAAAAAACAAGTATTTTGACATGTACAAGACTTTACACTGATACAAAAACAAGTATTTTAACATGTACAAGACTTTACACTGATACCCTGCCATACTGTCTTTACGAAGTATAATAACATTTGCTAGCGACCAATGTCGTTGACAAAAATACTTCCAAATTGTTATATCTTTTCAGATATCAAAAGGTATTCTTTTTGATTTTACTAATGAAATATTGTAGTTGTAAATTGTTTTTGTTGTTTAATGGTACAATTAAGAATTTGTAAATGAAACGTCATCGAATGCCAGTGAAGGGCTTTAAATGTTGGCCCATGACCGACAATTAATGCCATTGGGCATCGGGTCTTTGTTTACTGGAAAAACCAGTCGCCCCCAAAACGACTCAAACACTTACACCCCCTTCCAGGCTTAAGAGGAATAATCTATCACAGAGAATCATAATATACATGTTCTTCTAAGTGACGATTAATCAGAAAATTACATTTTACATTTTTTATTTCATTCGTAAGTTACCCGTTAACACGTACCCGTACACACACCCGAACACATACCCGTACATACCTACCTGTACACACAAAGATATATATCTGGATAAGTTGAATAATAGAGAGAATGAGCGTGTGAATGGGTGTGTAGATAGGAAGGTGGGGCGATGGAAAAAAAAAATAGATGGATGGATTGAAATATAAACTTTTTTAGCTTAGGATATGTATGCCTGCGGCCTGTCTTAAAAAGACAATGCATTGGACAATGTTTGATTGACGTAAATAACACTATGACTGTTTCCCTAAAACATTAATCATTGTATAATCCTTAAAAAACCAAGCGTTTAAGTAAAACATGTCTCCATTAATTAAATGTCAAGTTAGTGAAAGTTTACCTGTTCATTTCTTGTCATTTATGGCCGTTTATTATATTTCCCGCATATATGTTCTTGGCAATGCTTAACAAAAACAATGTACTACGGTATCTTAAGAAAAAATACTTCTTCTTTCTCCCGATCTAAATAAAACTTTCTGTACCTATTTCTATTATTTTGAATTCATTTGAGGGATTACTAACACCCTAAATATACTTCATTAAAGACCCATTGCGCAATAACTCCATCAAAACAATTCTATGTAATGTAGCAGGCTATCATTTTCTTCGCTAAACTTTCAAATGTCGAAATAAAAATTTAAAAGTGCTAAGGGAAAATCTACTAATTAATAAGTTTCGGAATGAAGGTAGTCTCAACGTCAAAAAGAAATGTGATTCTGCGCGAATCAGTAATTTACGTATAGTATATATTAGGGATGGTCAAAGAATAATACTTTTTTCTCAACTTTTTATAAATGGTACATTTCCAAATCATCAACATATTTTTCCACAGTAAATGTAGGTGAAATCTGTATGAGCTAATTGTACAATTTTGTCTTCCACATTTCTTTCTGTTTGTTTGATATAGATACTCTTGTAGGGTTATTTTCGCCCATGTTGTTTTCGCCCCTCATATCATTGTCCGCGTCATTTTCTCTCTAATACATTTGTAGACAGTTTTGCTTGTTTTTAATTCGTTCAGTCTCGTCCCTGAGGGTGAGGGCGAAATTAGTGAAAATTAAACGGGATCGAAAATAAAACTGGGGCAAAACTTTTCCTGTATACAATTATATACATCCTTGATGTTTTCTTTGTACCCAGTCTATGTTACCTCATGTAGGAAAACGGTGTAAAATGGTGGCACATGGCAACACAAACCTCTTACCATGTCATCGTTAGCATATCATCTGTAAGTTTAATGCGTATATTATTTCGTTTGAAATCATCTGTTATATGATCTACGATGTTCATGACTATATTCATTCCTTGATTACATAAGTGTCAATTATGTCTTTAGCACATACCCTGTACATATCTACTTCCTCTGATTTTGGACATCATCTGTACATAAGCTCGATTACATCTCTAATATGACGTATCTTGAGTTCTTTTCAATTCTATTTTATGCATTTAACAGTTCGTGGTATGTAGTGCAATCTATGTTATCCTGTAAGAACACTGCTTTATTTGAAAGAAAATGGAAAGAAGAGAGTGAAAGTGTTGACAATGATATTTCAGAGTTACAGCTAAGTCCATTTGAGGCATACTAGGGTATGTCATGAAATGTTTATGGGGCTGTTTATTCCCCTGTCAACTTGAGATCAGTTAAAGAAGACATTAAATCTCTGAAAGGTCACTGTGGGAGGTCACCATTACAAGACTCTATGTACATTTCAATTTAGTTCTCAATTGACAGAGTAATCAAAGTTTACCCTGTCACGCCTCAGAGAATCCTTTGTGAAATTTTGTTTAAATTTGAACCCGAGGTTATCCAAACCAAACTATCACTATCTTCAAATGAAGAAAATTCTTTTCAAAAAGTCTCCCATGGTATAGTCTATTTTAAGAACATTGACCAGATTTTGCTGCGCAATAAACGATAAAATCCAAATGAAAGTCTTTAGATTGTTTCCAATACAACAGATAGCTCATATCACGGTGTTTCTAATACAACGATTGTTCCGTTCTAGATGACGATTTATATACACTAATTTCCCAACTCACCAACATTTTACGTAACATATTTACATACGTAAAACTACAGAGATGTGGGATACCGATACCTTTGGTCGTTTATGTGTAGTTTATTCCATGTTTGATAATCCGAAGGGTTTCAGCCAGTATATATAGGTGGAGAAAAGAATCTGTTCTCAAATATACCCGGTGAGCAATAACTAGCTCTCGGAAAGTAAACCAGCAGAATAAAAACAACCTTGACTACAGAGGGACTCGAACTTGAGTTGAGTAAAGGTGGAGCTTCTGAGAGAGACAATGTTCTTTTGTTTTTAAGCAAGGCCTTACTATACTTTTTGTCAGATCATAGTATCTTGGGCTGTATCAAAATGATCGGTTTCCATGCAACGCGAAGGAACAATACAAATGTCTGGTATTGGACTTTATTGAGCACGTTGCACACCCTCAATATGTGCAATATAAAGGTTGATTTAATGCCATGCATATGTTAAATAAAGCTTGAAAGAAAGGCTGCATTTGATGCTTGTATCATAAACTTTAAAAGGTCAGAAGTTTTTCACGTGGTTGCATTGTTGATTAGCAACCGACACGGAAGTCTTGTATCATAAGAAATCCATTATTATGAACTCCATAGATAGAAATGGATAGCCGAGGTGCATATAAATCCCTAGGATGTTTGTACAAGGTATATAGCGACCATAAAACACATAAAAAAGAAATACATTTAGTATGAGTGCTTTCTTTGCACTGTACAAATAGCATTCCGTAATATATGTCAAAGAGAGTTTACATAAACTGTACCTATGACACAAACGAAATAATCATGTGACCTTTTTATGATTGTTCGAGTACTTTGGGCAATTTTATTTATGTGACGCTGTAGATGTTGTAAAACACAAGGAAAATATTCACGAGAATGCACAATGCTGAATTAATGTACAGTGTTGAACTATTCAAATTTAGCAAAACCCAGAAAAGTATCATCAGTGTCATAATATTGCAGGCAGAAGGCACTGAGAGATATTAAGCTTTAATTTGAAAAATTTGATCAATTCAGCTTTATTCTAATGAAATTGAATATGTTTTGTAAAGAATACACTTCTGTTGGAAATACAGGGTATAAACTTGAATAAATCACAGTGTTATTGTAACATGAAAAGAAGTAGCAGAGTTCACAATCGAAACATATTAATAAATTACATAAGTTCATTCAAATTAGGATGTCAACATGCGATCTTGCTATGAATAAATAGATGTTGTGAAGAAATAACACTTCATCATCGTGGCGATAGCAGATAAAAAATTAAATAAATCTCCTTTCAGAATTTAGAACGACACTGTTTAACCACTGGCCACCACTGTCTTTATTTACATGTATTTGCTATTGAATTCAAAATCCATACGTAAATACATCTGAATCGCATTTATGGTAAATATTCCATGTGACCAATCAGCGAATCATCGTGTTTACAAGTTTACATTGATTTACCTTATTAATATGAAAACAAAAACATTCTGTTTTCTTCCGATAGGAGTTTAATATAAAAAAAACACCTGAGAGTGCAACACACTAATATTTCGATCTGCATAAAAATGTATTGTCCTTGTTTTAGAAGCGTTAACGTAGGCAGTGCATCATTTATCTGCCATGGCAACGTCACAACAAACTAGAAGTAATCTTCCAAAATCTGATTTGGAATCATCTGAAAGCAAAGTGATACTTTCAATGATTACTCAGACATTTTTGTCAACTCAATAAAAAAACGTTCAAGAAATATTCTAGCTGCGTGACAGTACTAGGTTTCATACCTCAGATTTTTAACTGCACTTTGTAGGCAGGCCAATACGGTTATGCAAATGTGGCACAAACCAACACCCATACTTTCTGAAATGTAAACAAGCAGAGAAACTCTGATGAAACGGTTTACGACAAACACCTCGTGTTGCGTTCTTACCTATGTATGTTCATGTATTTCTCGTTATAAGTATCTGTAGAGTCCCCGTTGCAAATATGCTTTCCTGAGTTCAATTCACGTCGTTTACATACTGATAAATAAACTTATCTTTAATTTTTTCATAAAAGGGGATGTGAAAATCAGACACCAAAGTGACAATCGCCAGGAGAAACAGGGGGCAATATACAAATTAGGGGAATATTGGACAAACACTGGTCTCTGAAAAGTCAGTATGTGAGATCAGGTGACATGGAGAAGTAAGCTTCTTCTGCTGACTGATCGTACTAGGCGTGTAAAGCTAACAAAATCCTACAAGACGCATGCATCTTATTCTTTAAACGTTCAAGTTTGTTTTTAAGGATAAAACTTTTTTGAATGTCACACGCCTCTATTTCTTGGAGACACACAAAGTCTTGTTTTATCTAAATTGTTGTTTCTGTTATAGTGAGCAGTATCAGACTGTTACAGGCTTTAGTAAGTCTGACCAATGATGATGCTTTTATCTTTCCAGAAAGGATTTCTAACTTACCATGCCAATCTATCACATGGAATATCGGTTGATACATCTCGATTTGAAAAAAAAAAGTTATACCATTGTTGGTTTTCATCTAGGACTAGCAATACCACAAGGGCTCACATATACCGCGTATATCAAAGGAAAACCTTCTATAGTTGCGATTATCTTAACCGATTCAAACCTGTATATGATGAATACCCCGTGCGATGACCTGAAAACTAAGCACTACAGTTTCATAAACGCATAATTGCCTACAACGAAAACAATTATAGACTTCACCTGTCCATAGCCGTTCATAGCGTTACAATTATTTATTATTGTGTTGCTGTATAACTTCTTGCAAATCTCTCACTTACAATTGCACGCCACTGAATGCCAACGAGAGGCTTCAATTTAGATATTTGCTCAATACATGGAGCTAGTAAGCAATAACTTTAACATGAAGGCATTTCCTTACTTTTAATGTACGTAGTTTATCTTAACGTCATCTACATATATGTATGTATAGACATATATATACGTATGTGCGTATTTTCATATGATTTATATATATACAGAAAAGTTGCAAACCAGTTAGCTAGATCATGTTGCGATACAGTTAAAATACAAGTAGATGTGATGGCCAGCCACCGTTGATTAAATCTACACTGTATACCCAAGTAACGAGAGATGATTCATCTACTGGTGTCTAGAATCGTGGTGACTATAGTCAGTCATTGTCAACTGGATATCATGGGTCATCGACGATCGAAATAACGCATTGTAAAACAGGCTATTTCAAAACTGCATTAATCCTGTGAGTCTTTCTTAAAGTGCCACACCCATTGAACATAGTTAACGGGTCAACCCTTATTTTCCTTCGGCTTTGTGGTCCGGTGATCAGTGAAGCTTGACGATGTAAGCCTAATCTGGAATTAAGCGTGTACGGACACAACTGTACGGGTTATATATATATATATATACATGGATATCATTAGTCATAGGTGATCGAGTTCCCTGTCCATGCATAGACTATTTGACCTTTAATTCGTTTCAAGAGAAGATTGATGTATTTGATGAAATGACAGGTTGGTTCATCTGATTAAGTGGACTTCTATCTACCTAAAGAAAGTTAGTGGATAGAATGGCGTAGTAAAACTTCAGCACTTACTACAGAATTATGCAGATATTCGTTGTCAGTCCGTGGTAGTGTACACGATTTCAGACCTTAAGCTCAGGTGTTCGAGCCTCGGCGGGGACGGTGCTCTGCCGGGGACGGTGCTCTTTCTCTCTCTCTCTCTCTCTCTCTCTCTCTCTCTCTCTCTCTCTCTCTCTCCAGTAAATCTGTCGTCAAACAATAACGCAAAGAACGCAAGTAAACAAGTTCGATTCTTAATTTACATACAGATGTGCGACATTTTTTATTCAGAATGTTACATGATTTCCTCAATTTGCTTCAAACACCATATCCTTTCTGTCGGGAACAAGATAACTCAACAAAATAACCACTGAGGTCCTTACCGCGGCTTAAAAAATAAATCACCATCAAAGGTCAAAAGCTGACCATTGGATTCGTGCGTTTCAGAAAACACTAACAGTCAAGAAAGAAAAAATGAAAGAAATACAAGTTCATCTTATATGTTTCCCATCTCACTTTACTCGTCGGTAGAGTGTGGTTTTACTGACAATGGTCGATCATTTTATACTCCACAGGACCTGCTTTGATGGGGTCTCTCTATACGTGATGAATTTATTACAATCAAATGCTAATTCGAGTCTGGAATGCTATTTTTTTTTCACAGGATCAAAAAGCCAAAAGTTCAGACTCTTTAAATAAACATAAAGTGTATCTGGCGAACAATAAGGATTTAGGGTAGACCTATCTCCTATGCTAAATACATTAATACAGATAAGAGTTTTGGCAGATACATACTCGAATTCATGAAATGTTTTGAATAAGGTGTGTAAATACACATGAACGTGATTTCTGATTTTAAAGTTGCACTATGTAAGTGTCCATTCCGGTCAATGTGAAAAATTGTCTACCAACGCAATCGCAAAGTAGAAATGGGTTGTGTTCTTGTTCAATGTCCCACTCAAGAATCTATCACTTATACGGACACGTCAACGTATGCCGGTGAAGGGCTATAAATTTGGCTTATGTTCAGCGCTTATGGTCATTGAGCAGTCATGGTTCTTTACCATGCCGACACCTACAGTCAAACAGGACCTTGGTTACTACTTTCTCATATGAAGGAAATGAAAAGCTAGCAGAGTTCGCAGCCCAAACATTAATGTTTGAATGTTATTTGAATTATTTCTTATTTTGTTATAGCACATAGAGTGCATATCATTCCTTTGCAAGACTTGTAAATTGTAATCAGTTCAGTAAGTTTGGTATATAT
>JACSZP010037977.1:0-15916 GCA_016161895.1 Pinna nobilis | reverse complement strand
CAGGTTAGACTGTATATATATATATATATATATATATACTGCATAACAAGAAACTTTCGATGTGTATTAATTTTTGCAATTTACGGTGTTGACGTTCAACCGCGAATATTAATACACTCAAATGTTATACATGTATATGTGTGTTTATTTGATATCAATCGTGAACCGTGAAATTTTATACCAGTGAAATAGTTTCAATTTGAAAATCCGCGAAAGTTATTACACGCATTTATTACTTGTGAAGCAGTATATAGGCGGGGTTATCCCAGTTGTCTGATAAATACACTTCATTTTCAGTAAGTGTGTATAAACATCATCTTCGTCGAGATATCATCGTTGATGGTATCGTTTTACTTGCATCTATCATTATCAATTGCGATAAATCTGATATGTAGATAGTGTAGTGTAATGAAGTAATTAGGACTGACGAGATATTGAAAATTGGTGTCAGGCATGGTGGAAAACTGCGTTCAATGTTGTAAATCACATTACATTAATTATTTGTAAATATGTAATAAATCATTAATCACATTTAGTTCACACCGGCTTATTAATCAAAGCGCACGTGTTGAACCTGAAGTAGCATGATTCTCACACGAGCCGTGTAATAACAAATAAATCATAAGCATAAAGAAGTTTAGGTTGTTTTATCATTATAAGTACCATTGACGTTTGACACTTACGTCGAGGCTCTAGAATAACATGGTCGCCTTCAGTTCGTTGGTTTGAGTCCGCTTGGCGCATGTGGCTGGCTTTTTCTCCCTCCCACACTTGGCCGTGAAAGACAACGTTCATCCGTGAAAAGATAACTCTGTGTTTCCCTAGCTTTCCCTCGGGAAAGACAGCGCGCGTGCGGTATTACGTCACATGTAGGAATTAAATGACTGAACGTTATACAAAGTTCCGTGTCGTGGAAACGTGAGAGAAAACGAATAAAACATGGATGTGTTGAGTGGAAAAGGAAATCTAAACCCTCGTGGTAACAATGTGAACATCCAATTCGAGGGAAACCACTCGGGTTTGAGATTTTTCTGCCTACTCATCACATCCATTAAAGATTTTTTTCCCTTTTGGATGAGGCAGTTTAAAACAGGATCCGTGTTTCAGAAGGCATCAGCACGTTTTGATACATAGCTGTTGACGTAAGTGCTGAACATTTATTTTACGTCTCCTTATTACAATATATTTAGCAGGGCGGGAACAGCTGTGCACGAGAATGAGAGTCAGTTTCGGTATATAACCTCGTCTTTTCGATGGAATCGGAAAGAATAACACGCTTTTCTAATCACATATTCTCAACCGAAATAGCCTCTTTACTTAACTCATGTGGTTTTCATGGAACATTTGCTACGGATGTTGCGTATCAACAGGGGACGATGATTCCCTCCGGATACCTGGTCCCATCCCGCTAGGGATTTACAGTGTTCCTCATATAGAGACCGTTATCAGTCTTAATTACATTGCATTGTATTTGGACTTTTGTATAACCCTTGGTTACTTAACGCCAAACGTCTGACATATGGCTACACATGTATTTTTTGACGTCAAATGATTGTGACTTCATGATCAAACAAATGTTTGACGGGCAATTTTATTGTGTAATCTCATAATTAAAAAAAATGTGAAAAGGTACCGCGTCGAGCATTAAGTGGTAGGTCAATTTGCTTCATTTCTAAAACGAACTTTTAGCTTGAAAGAAAGAAATATTTTGGCAAGGAAATACAGAAGGCAAGCTCACGTTTAGCATACTTAGAAATACTGATTTTGAACAAAATACATTATGCTTAATCGAGTCTCTATAATGCGCTTTATTTACTCTAACAATATAATGATATGAAGTAATTCTAATTAATTTGCGTTATTCTTTCCTAGGTGTATTGAATATGCGCCTTTCTTCAACCAAGGAAGATTTCGAGCCTTGGATAGGCGTATGTTGAGTCCTTCTGTCGAGGCGGTGTATATACTGTCTTTCTCAGTGAAAGGTTGATGAGCAGGACATTTTATAGTAACAGTAAATCATACAGGATGAACATAATTACACTCTGAAATATTTGCTTACTGTCGTATTAACAGTATGGGGTAACCAAAACAAATACCTTATTAACAGTATTCACGATACCAATTTGTGACAACTAGATCATTATTTTGGATTCCTCCCACTTGATAGGCATACTGCCCACTAGTAGATATATCTAATTGCTTTGCCCAAAATCACTTGATCTAATAAAAAAGTCCAAAGACAATTATTGACGTAATTTCTTTCCCGGAAATGGAGTGCCTTAACATGGTGGAAATCCTTGTTACATTTGAGGTTCTGTACATGTTAGATTGATCAATGATAAACAGACACTAGCAGTTCATTTGACAATTAAGTTGACCCCGCTCACACATCATGTATTGATATCTCAAGGGAGAGGCAAAAAGTGAAGTCAATATCTGCAATTACATCAGAGCACCTGCTCCCCGGCCAATAAAGCATTCCTGAACGATGTCTTCGAGTAAAAAGACTAAAACGTCAGATTTGATCTCAAGAAATACGGAATGACATCCTCATTAGAACGACCGATACCAAATTATCTATCTGCACGCACTGTCATAGTGTCATGGTGTCAAAAGAATTAGATTTTGCTGGAATCGCAGTTCAAACTCTTTATCTCAGTTTGAAGTATTAGAAATAAAATACTCGTAGAGATCCATACTCCTTTGCCATACAATGAATCTGTGCAGAACGATATTACGATTAATATTTTTTAAATTTTAATTTAAAAAACACCTTTTTCCTGAAACGTATCTATATTCACCAACAATTTTAATGAACAAATCTTATAAATCTACTCGATGAAATAGCAAATAATTTTCCTCCACTTTCGCGTGAATGTTGATAAGCAGTGCAAATTTCTAGGACAGGGTATATAACACACGACTGTCTATACTTTCCGTGTAAATCTCATAAAAAGGCATAGTTATAAAAAATGATATAGAATGTCCCAGAAAAGTAATATAAATAAGCCACAATCCTTCAAGACGGATACCCTAAGATTTCGATAGTTCCCTATGTGAAGACGTATGCCCTAAGATTTCGGTAGTTCCCTATGTGAAGACGTATGCCCTAAGATTTTTGTAGGTCCCTACATCCACCGCTTACCAGCGTCATAAGCTAAGGGAAGATAACTCGAATGACTATTTCTTATTCCCTCTGTAAAATATTTTTAAAAGGATACCCTGTACTATTCGGCTAAAATTTCCCTCTATGCAATATATTATACCTAATTAGTAAACATAGCTTAAAAGCTGTAACGTATCATATTTCCATAGCTTACGTCACATCTTTTTTATGTCCATCAAGTCTCGGGGCATATCCCCCTCATGCGAATACCATTGAAGCTTAATCGAATAAAATGAATAATACTTTTTAGTAATTTAATATCTCGGTATAATGAACAATTTATTCCCCTTATTGAAAGGTAACAAAGAAAAATGTCTGCAAATGATAATTTATTATCAAGACTTTGAATAATATCATTTTCCTCTTTTAAGAAATAAAAAAAATTCTGAATAGCTTCCGCATCATACTAATTACAAAAAGTATTACCATCAATGAAAATTGATTTGGCGTCTAGATGACCAAATATCTTGCTTATGTATCAAAACTGGTTCATAGACATAACAAAAACAATTTTTACCCAAGAGCTATATAACCCAATTTTAAATGGAATAATTAACGAGGTCAATGGTCTTTTGATAAGGAACAAAGCCAATATAACGCAAAAGTAGTTCTGAAACATGATGCCTAGTAGCTAAACGGTGGTTCATGGAAAGAATTTTGTCCATCATGACGTTTTCCGTATTCTTGCAAAATAACGAATTTAAACTTTACGGTAACTATAGAATTCCCCTACTTACAACATGAGTTTTATGTGTTTCAAAAAGCCCACATAACATTATGACTACTTGCTAATAGTCAGAAGCAGTAATGTTGAATTTCACATTGGATGTTTTTTATGAGAAAATCATTTCAAAGAAATCTCCATACAATCGGTTCTGTCAATTCTGTAAAAAGCTGAGCGAGATTTTTTCTGTTTTATTTATCTGTATTGGCGAGCTAAATTGACGAGCGATTAGATTCATTGTAAGAGTATTCTTAAGAGGTAGTTATACGACGTAGCGTGCTTTCAAATCTTTTGAATTATGTATATAAGTGAGGGATGAGAAGCACGTACCAATAAAGGGCACTCAATAAATAATCAATGCACTTCACACGGACGCATTTGAGAAAGATTGATGAATGTTTTTACTCACACAGGACGTTCATGTTAAATATGGTTTCCTTTTGAGATCTCATGTTACAGAAGACATTCATATCCAGTACAAAACAGGGTCGTTGCAATTCCTGCGGTTTTTTTTATTTCCATCAAAGAAACTTGGTTTTAAAATTTAAGACCTACAGTTCAAATATGTCTACACTGGTTTGCAAGAACTTTATACATCTTTAAAAATTTAATAAATTTATTTATTACTTATAACTAAAAATAGAGTTACACGAACCCCACTTAAACCCGGGGTTGAGTGCAGGTGCTCCGGAAGGGTAAACAACTCCTGCTCGTCGAGCGGCAACCGTCGTGTCACATATTTTCGAATACAGGAATAAGTCACAAATTATTGGGATAAAAGGGAAATAAAAAATAATATATAAAAATGAATAGAAACAAATGCAGAAAGGTATATATGTGGAGTTACATATGCGATTGCCAATATGCACTTCTTTACTTACTAAAACATTGTTTTTCTTATATCTGTGCTTGATATTTGTTATATCTATGTATTTGTCGAATGAATGCGTGTGTTTGCACCTAGTTACATATCTTTATGCTTGTAAATCAAATGTGAACAAAAGGAGTGAACCAATATTTTATTACGTTAATTGAGATTGAACGGAAAATGAACAAGAACAGTTAGTAAAAGTGAAAAAGTACCAATTGAGCTTTTAAATTCCAGCTGCTTTAGAGTACGATTGGCTGGGAATGATTAATATCGTCGTAATTTAAGAGAGAAGAGGCCATAGCGTCAACATACGGTCTTAAGTTTTTAATGTTTAACTGCATACTTTAAAATTTGTAGAAATTTGTCTACTCCTGTAATGTTTACTCCCCATATTGATGATAACCTTTGTCACTAAATCGTTGGACACCCCAATGGAGTGGTTACTGTATACATTCTGAGTATGTGCCACGAGAACGTTTGTTTCCCATGTGTTTGTTTTTTATCTTTGCAAGTCAATAACACGTAAAAAGGTTTTCTAAAGTGTATTTAGTTTCTACAGGTCTTTCGTATTAACTTGTTGTTATAGTGAAGTCACGAAGAATACAACTTAAAGTAGGCACGTGGCTTAACACGCTCGTTTACGTCAACCTTGGAGCTGTTATTGAAGAAATGTGATAATTTGATCTTTTGTTGTGAACTATTTTACGTCATTCGTGATAAAAGGCAAAATCTTAACACTTTAGATAAGTTATGTCTCAAACATTGTACACATTTTGGACGATACTTAACAAAGAGCATCTCTTTATTTATCGCAATTATCATCCAGTAAATCTCAAAGAAGCACAAGTGTTAATTGTCTACCTTCTTCACAAAAGACATGTTTTATAAAAAGAAACAACAAAAGGCGGGAAAATGAAACTGCCCGGATGTTTTACTCTACCATTTAGCTTTCGTCTGAAGTTACTTGTGTTATACACATTGATCACTCCATATACATGTATTGTTAGCGTAGTGATATACAAAATACTATAGTTTGTCTTTAATATATTGTTACGAGCAAGTTTATCAGAGAACAGTAGCAAATGGAAGGTACTCAATATCTTTTCGCACTATAACTTTTCAAAGAAGTGTTTTACACATAAAAGAAACTTTCAGTTGCCTTATTCTATTGCAGTGCTCCTAGACTTAAGATCCAGTTTCTAAAGCAAAATAGTTCATTACTCCAGAGTTACTTATTTTTTTCTCAAGGAAAAAAAAATTTTTCTCAACTGTTAAAACGTTCTTACTAAAAGAAACTGTTTTAGCGTAACACTGAGTTCTACTTTATAACTTTCTACCAATCAAGTATGACAACTGTAGTAAAATGGGTGAAGTAGAAGATACCAAGGGGCATTCCTAATAGAATAAGTCAACGACAGACAAAATCGTGGCCAAAACAAAAAGGATACAATATCACAAACAGAAATAAACAAATACACTAATAACTAAAAATAAAGTAACACGAACCCCATTAAAAACCGGGGGTGATGTCAGGTGCTCCGGGAGGGTAAGCAACTCCTGCTCCATGCGCGGCACCCGTCGTGTCACTTATTTACGAATACAAGAATGTCACAATCGGCTAACTAAATTGATAAAATCAGTAATAACCCATTAAATAACTGAAAAATAGGAGATTACATGTATTTTTTTTAAATCTACACTTTTCTGGTGCCAAACATTTTAATACGTTACTGCATCCTTAAATCCTGCCTTCTCAATCTCTTGACAGCTTATTCTTGATTCCTTCCTCACAATAGATGTTATGTGTTTTAATGTTTTATGTGTAATCAGTACAATTCTATATTTATCTAGTGGCGTATTGTAGATGTGCTATTCATCTGTATTCCTCAAAGACTATTTTAGTGAGAATAAATATAAGCTATACCCTTGTCTTTAATCGTTTCTTGTGTATCTTTATGCACATATACATGTTATCTAAGCTAAGGTTTAAATTGCAGATATGCTATTTTGGGGTTATTGAATTTCGATTAACACATAAATTTTCAAGGAATAATGTTTTAAAAATACGCCTAAACATACTGAATTTTGGAAAGATTAGCCTTTTCCCTTTTTCACGTTTTAAATAAATTTGATTAAACTCATTTCCTGTTACAAAACTTCTATACTTCTGGTATAAAAAGATTTCTGGGGTTTATTTACAAATAGCTGAGTATTTACACATGCAGTAATACCTCAACTCACATGTATAAATATCAGTAGTTTACGGTCGGTTCCATCGCCGTGTGTTTTGAATCACTAAACCATTGAAATATAAGTCACATATACAAACTTATCAAGCGCCCAACGAATCAGTAGGCATTATAGACACTAGTATAATACTCCAGGGGACAACGTGTTCGCCTTCAAATCGTGCCCCTTGGGTTCGAATCTGCTCGTAGGCAACCGACATTTCTTGTCCTTATGTTGAGCCGATTAAAACCAAGTTTTCGTGTCCGAGTAGAACCCTTCATCAAGCTTACTTCTCATATGAAGTATGTGTGAAAACACATGTCATTTGTTGCCATATAATGACATTCGGGTACGTTACACGTAAGTGAAAGATTCTTTAGTTGGATGTTAAACAACGACTATAAATTACAATATCAAGGATACGTATATCCCGTTTGTTTGTCTGCGCCACATTACTAAAAGATTATCGAACGTAGCTTACAATTAATCTACCAATAAATCAACAATTCTTGTTCAGGACCCAGTTGCACAAACGTTTTACTCGCCGTTAAATTTAACTTACTTACGGTTAAATTTGTGGTTGCTCTAACTCTGAAATATTTTTTTTTGTTAGTTAATTCGTAATCAACTAACCAAATAACTCTGCAAAAGCGTTAAATCATATAGTTAGCAAATTACAAGCTAGAAATTGAACTTGTAGTTATTAGCTAACTACAAGTTAATCCAACGACGCATTGTGCAACTGGGTCCTTGATGCTAGGTTTAAACGATAAGAGAAGCAGAGCAACGGATGACGGATGAGAGTTTAATTGCCTGTAACAAATTTTCACAAGATGCACGATTTGCAGTATGATAATACAATTTGCACAGCGAAAGGTTTCTTGATTGAAATCTATATCAAATTATGATATTTGTCAATGCCTGTTGCTCAGCCACGATTGATATCCCTGCGTATCATATAAATGAGGAACAAGCTGAGAATTGCTAAAGCTGATAACCAGAAAAGAAGATGACTAAACGCCACCTCCTTCCATGTGAGTCCATGTAGACGTACAAATGTACATTGTCGGTATAGTGTGAAGATATGTGTGTCCTTTACGCACGTTTCTCTCATTCATATATGTGTTAGTATGCTCATTCTCTTCTTGTGTATCCCTTCTCTTTTTCTGGTGTATTTTTGTATTCGATTGTTATTCCTGTATGTTTCATTGTATGTATATGGCGGTGTGTCCGTGTGGAAATTATGCTTGCTTGAGAATCTATCGTTGTATATTTCTTGTTCTAGGTACTCTAGACGATTTTGTGTGTACTAATTATTTTCTTGTGTGTTTGCTTTTTGTCGAAGTGTGTAATTTATTTTGATTCCGTGTAAATTAGAATTTGCATATTTCATATTTTTATGTAAACATGTCCGATTAGATGTGTTAAATTTTTGTGTGAGTAAATATGCAATTGTATGTTTGAAATACTTGTGTGTTTGTGCTCGAAAATGTGTGATTTTAGAATGGTGTGTTTAAACCAAAAATCAACCTAAAGATAAGACTCAACTTACCGACTTTTTACCTAAACAGACGTGTCACAGTAGGTGTTGGCACGTTAAAGAACCCTCCCTGCTCTACGCCCAGTAGTGCTGAGCATAGGCAAAATTTGTCGCCCTTCATCGGCACACGGTGACGTCTCCATATGAGTGAAAAATTCTTGAATGGGATGTTAAACACATCAACAATAACAACAACTTAAAGCCCCAGTCACACATAGGACAAATTACGGCGAATCACTTGCGATAAATTGTTTTAGCGAACGCCAGCGAAGTTTGTTAACATTTGCAGCCTCATTGAGTATATAGAGCGACACTTTAATGACAATACCAAGAAACTAGACGCGAAAAATCATTTCACTCCATGAGTCTTTTGCGGACAGGTCAAAACCATTCCCAAACAATCGCACGAGCATTCGCTATTTTTCGCTCAAAGGTCATATTGTTTGTAATTTATCGATGGTGTATTGTCAGAGGTCTGGTATATGTCATTATTTGTCGATAAAAGCTTGACAATAGGTCGCATTTCCGTTCGCTGATAATTCGTATATCTGTTGAAAACGATCGCTCCAAAGAGACCCCAAAGAACGCTTTACGAATCGTAACGACAGTGAAGAACTCTTTTTCAATTACATAAAACTCAATTGGGAATCGTAAGAGAATAACTTACAACAACAAAATATTTAGCGAATTATATTGGCAGTCAAAATAATTCTTAAAGCATGGCGACCATTGAAAGAACCTTGGAGACTATACGAAGAGTGAAATACAACATACCGAGACCACTTCGCGATATCTGGCGAATCGCGGTTCGTAAATTATTCGCCAAAGATCGCGTCCCTGTATGACTTCGGCTTTTAACGCTTCATTATCCTCAGCAGAGATTTCGTAGATAGATAATAACACCCTGACCCCTAACTTACATATTGTGGTATTAGCGTTTAACACCTATTTTTATACAATTTTTTCGATATATTTCTTTGGAATAAAGCTGATGCAACATTGTTTTTTCCTTTTCAGTATGGGGTTTTAAACTTACCAACATCTACTATAACAGGAGGATATTAACATTCTAACTGCGAATGTCGTTTGTTCGAATCTTTGGGAGGCGGCTAACTAATGTCTATTTTACGAGGCGGAAAAACGAGGTTCGTTGCCGTAATGCGTGTCGGCATACTAGTGCTTATTGGTCGGGAATGTCGCGTATGGGCCAACATTTGAGTTCCTTTCCAGAGAGACGTCTTGATATGAATGATATGTTCCTGGTATACAACAGCAAAAAGATATCGTTGAAAATACGCTTTTAAGGTTTAGAATCAGTCATTTGAATTAGAATTTTAAACAAAATGTATAAAAAGCATATTAATTCATTCTGTGTACTAATTATTATAATTATTACTGTATATTTGTTGGTATTGTGTGTAAACATGCGATTGAGTTAAACATTTGTTGTGCTTGCCTTAGACAGGAATGAATTGGGCTTAGTATGCTCAAGAGTTGGTTTGTTGTTTATAATGCTGTCTCTAGTTGTTTCGGCTATTGTTTTTAGGTCACCTGAGCTTTGCTCATGGTGACCTATTGCGATCGCTTTTCGTCCATCGTCGTCCGTCGTCAATCATCAGTCGTCATTCGTCCGTCGTGCGTCGTCCGTTAACTTTTCACATTTTGAACTTGTTCTTAAGAACCACTGAATGGATCTGGCCAAAACTTGGTAGCGATGTTCTACACAAAGTCCCACACTAGTGTTGTTACTTTTAGGGGCTATGTGAAATCCAAGATGACCGCCATGGCCTCTGCTTGGCTGAGACATTTTGAACTTCTTCTCAAGAACCACTGAATGGATCAGGCCCAAACTTGGTACAGATGTTCTACACAAGGTACAACACAAGTGTTGTTACTTTTCGGGGCCATGCGAAATTCAAGATGGCCTCCGTGGCCTCTGATTAGCTGAGGCATTTTGAACTTCTTCTCAAGAACCACTGAATGGATCAGGCCCAAACTTGGTACAGATGTTCTACACAAGGTCCGGTCCCACACAAGTGTTGTTACTTTTCGGGGCTATGTGAAATCCAAAATGACCGCCATGGCCACTGATTAGCTGAGACATTTTGAACTTTTTCTCAAGGTTTTTTAACCAAATTTGCCAGGGACGAATATTAGGTGATGTAGACTCAATTTTTGTTCAAACCACCTCCCTGGGTCCAAAAACAGCCTGCTCTTTGGCCAAAAAGGTTCAAATTTTGCAACTTTTAAAAATCTTTTTTTCTCTGAAATACAAGGCCAAATAAGCTGATTTCTGAAGTATAGCATCCTTTTGAGGTGTAGATTCAGGTTTTATCAAGAAAAGGTCCTGTGGTCATTTTTGGCCTTGTCCTGGGGTTAATCATTTCCTTCAGGTTACTATACGATTTCATATTTCAGGCTTCATCTCAAGAACCAGTGGGCCAATTTCAACCAAATGTATTACTTAGGTGACCGTTAAGGCCCCTTGGGCCTCTCGTATTTGTTTGTAACAATTCTGAATTTTGAATTACACACTAACACTCGGTTATTCGACTATATTTAAGGACGGTTCATAGTTATCTAGAAATACATTTGATTATGGAAGATTTGTAGTTACTCAATATATTTGGTCCACATACAATTCGTAATATAAATGTAAGTATCAACATTGATGCTTATTGTCTTTCATCACCTCGCAATAACTCGTCCATAATGTTCTACAAACAAGAAATCAATTTCCGGGGAGATATTGCTATTATGAATGCATCTGAAAACCCGCTCGTAAAATGGCGTCAAATGCAATATAATGAAAGCTACTAAAAGCGAATAATTTATTTCAGTTCAAGGCTAAACTTGACATAAAAGTAATTCGGGCATTTTAGAATGTAACTTGACCAAATACTTTGTCCGTACATAAAAGCCCCTCATCACAAGAATTTGTTTTTATAGTTTCCTTGTAGCAAATGTAGAACCTTAATTGTTCTCGTAAATTAAGAGAAACAATACGCTTACGGGTCAAAACATTGTCTTAAATTTCTTTTAATTTCAATTCAAGTGTGTATTTGTTTTTAATTGTATATCATTAGGGTATTTGTGTGCAGGATCCAGAGGCTTCGATTAAGTTTTGTCTCTGCGTCCAGTCAGTTCACTCAGCATTGTCAAAATAACATTTAACTTAGTTATCTATTGCAAATACATACATACATACATACATACATACATACATACACACACACACACACACACACACACACACACACACACACACACACATACATACATACATACATACAAACATACTTTGCAGCTTTAGACAAGTTAAGAAATGCAAGATCCGATTTATTGGAAAATCCTGCTGCGCCAAATTACAGCTCGCCACTGTCCTCGAAATCTATAGCTTGGGAATATGAAAATGAGCGGAAAGTAGCTTGTCTACACAGCAGGTCAGACTTAGAAGGCAGTTGCTTTTTTTACAGCTTTGGATATAAATAGTTCACAGAAAGGAGTCAGAAAGGAGTCAGAAAGGAGTCTTTATTCTATAACACTGTGTTGTTGTTATTGTTGTATTGTTGTTTAACGTCCCACTCATGAATATTTCACTCATATGGAGACGTCACCGTGTGCCTATGAAGGGCGACAAATTGTGCCTATGATCGGCACTAATGGCCGTAGAGCAAGGGGGGGGGGGTTCTTTAAAGTGACAACACGGGACCTCGGATTTTACTGTCCGATAATAACACTGTGTAATTTATATACAATTTTTAATGATTTTTAATGCATTTGATATGACTAGTTCACATGAGAGTTATTATTTTGCTTTCTTATACTAATTATATATCATATTATTATTATATTTATTTTTATGTATATCATGTAATTATTAAACTTAATTCTTATGATGCTTGATATTTCTTGTAACAAAACTAGATATTTTCTTGTAGACATTATACAAATCCAGCAGCAAAGGACAATGCACATCTGATATGCAATCGAATTTCGGGATTTTGTAATCCAATCAATGGAGCTATACATAATAATAGTTATCATCAGTTAATGTATAGTTCAAATGAATCAATAAAGTTTCGCCACGGGCGTAAATCTATTTTTGGTAACCGTCATTTAGGCTGAGGAGATGTGCCTGTCTAATGAAATTTGGCGTCGAAAATTATTGCTGATATCATCAAAATATAAACCTAACCGTGATACGACAAATACTTCCATGTCGATGATGATACAACATGAAGCAAGAACTGATATCGTCAATATATTAACCTTATAATTATATTACAAATGCTGTCTTTTTGATAGAGAAACTGTGTGAATCAAAAATATGCGTCCACAATAATTCCTGGCACCGTTCATATATAAACTTAACGGATATGTTCCCTTTGTCACATACCTAATCCTGTCTTTTTTCTCGGTCATGACCATCACCGATTGTGACGTATTCCCGTATTCGACAATATGTGACATGACGGGTGCCGCGCGCGTAGCAGGAATTCCTTATCCTTCCGGAGCACCTGATCTCACTCACGATTTTCGGGGTTCGTGTAACTCAGTTTTTGGTTAACACGTCTTGTTGTATCGACAACTGTTTGTGTTATTGTCTCTATGTTTTGACCATGGTTTCATGTATGCTTTTGGATTTTTTGTGTTTTGATTGCCCAAATATAACTTTACAACGATACGACAAATGCTGTAATTTCGATTGTGAATCCGTATGAACCAATGAAATACGTCCAGTCATTTCTGATATCGTCAAAATATAAACCTTTCGATGAAGCGAAAATACATTGTCATTACGAAAGTGATTTGACATGAACAAAGATTATGCGTCCACAATCATTCCTGATATCGTTGAAATATAAAATGTCCAATGAAGCGACAAATACTGTGATTCCAATACCTCCTCGATAGACTGAATACACTCGGGTCATATACGAGGGACCCCAGTTCGAATCAAGGTAACGGCTTTTTATTCGCAAATGACGCGACTTGAAGTAATATCATGCGTCCATAATCATTTTGTTGAAATATAACACTTCCAATGAAGCGACATATACTATGATTTCAATATTTCCTCGATAGACTGAATACATTCGGTCATATTCGGGCGACCCGGGTTCGAATCAAGGTGGCAGCTTTTTCTTTGCAAAACACCCACTATATGAAGCGAAATTTGTGGGGTATTAAAAAGACCTTTTTAGCCGAGATTTTTTGTCACTGTTTTGCGTTACGACGATTTAAACGACTCCATGCAGCCCAATTGACTGTTTTCCATATGCATTTTTTTTCATGAGTTATTCCCCTTTGGCGGCCATATTCTATTCTTTATGAAACCAAATTTGATCACGTTGTAGTAATGAAAGAGACATCATAATTTTCATCAAATTAGTTGTTTAGACAAATGAATACCTAAAATTAATATTTTTCCCCAAACAAAAGTTTTCTAAACAATGAATACCCTAGAAAACTTCATTTAATTTGGTTGATTTATTCAGAAAAATGTATATGCTACCATACAATATGGCTGCCGAAGGGAAATAACTCTTGTAAAATACTGCTATCGGAAAACAGTCTATTGCTCCGTATAACGATCATATGCCAAAATTTTAAGTCCTCCACTATAATTCTTTCACGTCCCCATATGATTTGGCAATTTTCTAGTGATGCGTTAAACAATATGTACAAAGAGTTAAATAACAATATAACTACAAAACAGTAACGACGGTCCGATTCGTCATCGGTCAGCGGTAATGACAATCTATTCTAGTTCCAGCAGTGACATGGACTAAATGGACCAAGGTGTAGCTTCAACGATCCGTTTATGATATATATCTTACTTCATCCGGTAAAAATGTATTAATCAAAATGCTTAAGATCTCAACATTCTAGAGATCAAACTAAATTGCAGACATAAAGCTATAAGTGTTGAAAAACAATGTTGGGAGTATACGTTTTTTGCATCCCATTTTTATCGATAGTCGATGTTAAAAAAAGGCATACCACGACGAACTCGGTCTTTACAATAACCAGACTGCATTTGAGTACACTTGGTATTTAATTCTCTTCTTTTGATACTTCATACTGTTGGGAATGGCCTAACTATGCTTCTGATCGGGGTAAAAGGATTTTTCCTTCAAAAATAGAAAAATACAGGTTTGTCCAGTTTGATAGACAGTAATCTAGTCTGGATTTTGTGTCTGAATTTACTATATTTTTAAAGTGCAATGCACTTGTGATTATCCTTGATCTAGGTAACAACAAGATCTGAGAGGTAATCCTGCCTGATATCGTTCTTGATTCTGTCAGTATCTGACGTATAATGTCTGAAGTATACAAGAAGTATCCGGGAAAAAAGCAAATCGTATACATAGCACAAATCCCCTTTGTCTTGTCTGAATGCTTACAAAGAAATGAACATTTCAGCTATTGACAAGTCTGTCTAATTAGTCTGAAAATAAAACCATTTCAGAATCAGTAAGCTGTAGATCAAACTCTAGTGTAATCTTTAGTGTCTATATCATTGAAAGACAATAGTGAATTGTTTTTCTTGTGACAGTGCACTCCCATTGTATTCTCTCTGTTATAAAACTCCACGTGAATGAAAATTCGACCATCACTTTGCTCCTTTCCTTTACGTCATTGTACGAATATATCTGTTGGTTTGTTAACATGCTGTTAAGCATCTCATTAAAGAATATTTCACTTATATGGAGACGGCAACGTATACCGGTGAAGGGCTTCAATTTTGGCCTATGATCGGCACTTACGTCCATTGAGCACCTTCTTTGAAACGGCCCATCGCTTTTAACTATTCAAAGAGTTAAAAATGTCCAACGGGGTGGTAAAATCCAATGAACATGTCCGGTACTTCTGCTTCCGAAAATGCAGTCAAGTTTATGTCATACTTTTTTAAGCTAAGAATCTGATTGGCTATTGAGATAGCTTTCAATTTGGATTTAATTTTAGCTGTTTGCAACACGACAAAGGCAAGGAACAACTCCATGTCTGATTAGATTTATACAACTTTTGCCTGGACAATTAATTTATATGACTCCTTAAGTTTTGTTTGCTTATTTAACTGTATTCCGTTTCTTCTACTCTTGATTCCTTGTCAAAAGTTTTTAATTTATTAATGCACTAAATTTTCGAAAACGATTGTAATAAATGATTTGCTTCGTATACCAAATCAAATCTAATTCTTACTTTCAGCATAACTCTCTAAAGTAGACATGATATATTTATGAAAAGGTAAAGGTGACGAACAGTGATAAATCCAATAATTCCTATAGAAAATTCAAATAAAAGAGTTGGGCAAACACATTACACCGAATATATCAGTTTTACGGTCGTCATCATTATCTAGTTGATCGTTATGATATA
>JACSZP010037970.1:4031-17350 GCA_016161895.1 Pinna nobilis | reverse complement strand
TTATTGTCAGAGGATATATATATATATATACATTTATATATAAATACATATATGTATCATTTTGTAACGGTAGACCTACGGATAAATATCACCCTAGTGTTCAAGACTTGCAGTCTGTGGCGAGGCTTTACACGACAGTTATATTTCCTTGCCAATTCATAAAATTATATTTCGTTTGGCTTTTCCATCACCCCGAAATAAAACAGTGTTTGAAAATTATATAATGTGATACATGATACCGGGCTTTTAAGCAGACGAATTACTTCAAAAGTAAGATGAGAATAGAAAAAGGTATCACACAGGTAAACAGGTAGATACTTCTGTCCAGGTGAAAGAAAAGTAATTTCTGAAGTTTGCTTCAGCATGATACTGCCACGATAACAACAACAACCCTGTAACATTCTTACATCAGCAGGCCTACTGCACTATCACTATCAGAGGTATATACATTTTACCTTACAACGAAGACAAAATCATCATGTAGCAAATTCAAATGTATGCATACAAAATATCAATTTTGTATTATATCGATTGAAATATAAATATCAAATGTATTTACTCAAATCACTCTCTGAAAATAAATTTCAAAGGATGGCATTATGAATTTTATCCATATAATGTGCCCCACTTTCTATTTCAGGCATTTATGGGGATTTGCCTTATAATTCCCGGTGATTTGAGCACCCTAATTGACTTCTACAGCTTCTCTGCCTGGATTGCCTACGGTTGTACTACTATATGTTTGCTTGTATTGCGCTACAAAAAGCCAGACCTAGAGAGACCATACAAGGTACATTTGTACAAAATACTTTCAGTATGAATAAGAAGAAAATATTACGTAATTTTACCAGTAAATTATTCTCTATTTGCGCAGGTGAAGTGCGAAACCTTTGCAAGTGTGTAAAATGTCACGAACCAAATAAAGTATAGGATGTTGTGGATCAGCTGTCTATTTAAATTTCACAAAAAGAAACTTCTCCGTAAACAGAAAGTAAAGTCTATGAAGTATAAAGACAGATAACACTAGTATTGAAGACCATGAATTTATTTTTTAAACAAAAATTAGGTTTTACTTGTAAAAAGTCCAAGGGTTAGCTAGTTTGATGTTTACTGGTTTAAAACGTAGGTTATCGCCTGTGTGAAGAAAAGCTAACTCTGGTGTGAAGACTGAGATCTTCTGAAGAATAAGCTGATATGTAGACTGAGCTGAGTAGCCTTCCATAGATCTTAAAAATTAACATTAGTCTAAGAATGTTCTCACCTCCGATTAATACTGGATTCTAATTGACCCAATACTTGAGTTGAATACATTGTCAAACTATTTGTCTAACTGTTTAAGCTTTTATTTGGTGCCCTGTCGTGGCTGTGTGTGTGTGTGTGTGTGTGTGTGGAGGCTGAGATTTCTTTGGTATGAAGACTAAGGGCTTACTGGTATGAGAATTAGGCTGTTGGTGCTATAAAAATTTTCTCTAATATAAAAGGTTTAATAGGATGGAAACTAAGCTGCTTCTGGTGGATAAACTATAAGGTTAAGCCGATGTGATGAAGTAGGTTCTACCAGTATTTAGACTAGGGATTCATTGGTATCTAGTCAAAGGTCTGACTAAAATGGAGAAGCTTTTACCAGTGTCAAGACAGGTTTTATTAGTACAAAGACAAATGTTTACAGGTATATAGAGTAATGTTCAAGTGGCATGAACATGGCTTTACTAGATTGAAAACTGAGCTATTTTATATTTCAAGACGATTCTATTTCTGTTAAGAAGACTGAGCTTTTCTAGTATACAGACTCCTGGTTTACTAGTGGGGAGACTTGGCTTTTCCTATAGTGAATGCTAAGTGTTTTGTTCTGGCGTGAAAACAAACTAAAATTAACATTTTACTAAATTGATTTTGTATTTTTCTTGTTTTTTACTACTGAATGGTAGCCACAAGTATGAAACAAAATCTCTTTAGATATTTTATTGATACGGCGTTACAACATTAACGTAAAAATTTAAATACATGTACTCATGTTTGATTTATACATTTGATTTACCTTATACGTAGTAATTGAACAAGCTGCACATATGACATCATTATTGCAGTCATAAATGTTAGGAATACACTGAAATGGAAAAGTAGTCTTTTAAGTTTTTTGGTCATAAAAACTGTATATTAACTTCAAATAAGATTATATGACATTTGCACACAAGGTTCGATTTAGATATGAAATTCACAGATACCTAGGTACGGGTATCAACCACCAGAAGAATCAGTAGGTTACATACTTATTCGGTGAATATTGGACATACACGGACCTCCTCTAGCACCCCAGCAGTGGGAACAGGTGCTATGGAGGAGTGATAAAGTTCTTAAATGAATGTAATTTCAGTCACAGTTGTATAAGATGATTTCGAGTTCAAACACAATTGGATGAAAAGAAAGTATATGTAGCCAAAATTCCAACATTTTTATTAACAAACTCGGTCATCTTAGATCAAGGAACGTGAATGTTATATGTTGATGAGAACTTAGATTTGAACTATGTTTATGAAACGAGTTATCATTTTTGAAGTGCAAGTATTTGCATCGACACCGGGTTTGTTTGTAGATTACAAGCATTTTTCTACAACAGGTGCGCGTTGTTGTTGTGTGTGTTGTACCTTTTACAATATGGATATTCGTATGTTTAAAATAAACCTTGTTGTTATTTCAACATTAAAAAAGTATGCTTAATATCTTTTTAAATTTGTTTACAGGTGCCGGTTTTTATTCCGGTTTTAGTTGTGATTATATCGGCGTACCTTATACTGGCTCCCATCATTCAGTCACCCAGAGTGCAGTTTTTATATGCATTAATATTCATGATAAGTGGACTCTTTGTTTACTTTCCACTTGTTTATAATAAAAGCACAAGAAGGAAGTTAACTCCTACAATGGGTAAGTCATATCAAATTTTGTACATACATTGTCAAAGGTATAAAAAAAAACCTGCTCGAGATGTTCGAATTCCCATGAAAGGGCTATTTCGATAAACAGATAACATTTACAGCTCAAATACATGACAAATAAAGGATAAGTTGCAATAGCATTGAAATACATTATAGAACCAATTATCTTGGAGTTATTCCCCTTTCGTCGGCCATCTTTGAGGTTAATGAAGAACATTTTATGCACAAATCAACCAAATTATGATGATACTTTTCCATATTATGACCCCTTGAATATTTGTTATTCGGACACAATTCTTTAAACCTTCTGTCATGCATATATCATTGACATTGAGGCGAGAATAAGAAAAAAAATTGTTTTTCATATTTGGCATTAATATGAACAATATACTCCGAGCTGACCTCAGAGATGACCGTCAAAGGGAAGTAACAATGAAAAAAAAGTTACGCTAATGCAACCTATCATTTACGAAATCTTAACTCGTGAGATATCTTACTTATTCTAAATTCTTGGCTCCACATTCAAATCCAAATTTTAACTCAATTATCATTTTTCTTTACTTTCAGACTGGGTGACGTTAATGGCACAGAAGATTTTAATTATTGTACCTACGAGCCATGAGGATTAACACTTACCAAACATAGACTACAAGGTGCTATGACTCTTATTTCCATGAAAATGCACGTCAATGCAACAGTTGTGTTGTTAAGTGTAAAACTGTTTTGTTTTGACGCTGGGAACTGATAAGTTAATATTCTTAATCGACATCCATTCAATTTAATTAAAATTCGGTCCTATATGAGCTCCTTTTCTATGAAGTGTTGCAAAAAGAGGAAATGAAACCTAGGTAGGGCACCATAAAACTTTTTAATTGACTTATGTCTGAGAATTCAGTCCTTCAAACAATTGGGGTTGGGCACCATAAAACTGGAAAATTGACTCAAGTCTGAGAATTCAGTCTCTCGGCAAATCAGAATTCAGGACGGGCTAGATTTGAGAATCTTTTCAGACTTAAGGAAATTCACAAGTTTTCTGGTGCCCAGCCCAGAAACAGGATGAGCTGGATTTGAGAATCTATTCAGACTTAAGTAAATTCACAAGTTTTATAGTGCCCAGCCTAGATTGAGAGGATAATTCTATAACTTTGTCTCATTTTTTTCTCGGGTCCGCTGTAACTCAGGCGTAAGCGTGTTCGACTTCTCATTGTGAGGTCTTGGGTTTGAATCTGTTCAGCGCTGCAGTTGTCCCTCTCTATCCATTAATTGGATCAAACACTAAAACCCGAGGTCCCGTGTCATAGTAGGTGTCGGTACATCAAAGAACCCTCCCTGCTTTACGGACGAAAGTGCCGAAAATGGGTGCACTAACAGGTTTTGGTGAAATGTCTATGTAAGAGAAAAGATTCTTGAGAAGCACGTTAAACAACATTGCAGCCATACAGCCGACTAGGTGCTTAAATTAGGACGTGCCTTTAATTTTGGTTGGGCTAAATTTGATTAATTCTTGACCGAAGTAAAGGTTTGGCTCTAGGTATCACAAGATCTACATGCGTAACAGCATTGAAAATGAGCACATTTAAAACTGTGTTTTAAATAGGTCAACTTCCACAAAGACAAAGGGCTTTCACGTTCTCTAGAATAAAAATATACGTTTTGTCAGTTTCCATTGAAATTGTTATTCTATTTTGCTTCTTTTGATAAATTGTTATGCGTTTTTGTTAATCATGTACATGTATTCCTTGGTTGTAAAGCAAGCTTCTTTTAAGTAGATTATGGGATTGCAATTTAAAAATTGTCCTTTAATGTATACAAGCCATCTTTTTTCTTTCTCTTACCATTACTTCTATCTCATTTAATTTGAATGACATGTCCTCGATGACTTTGATTTAAAGGAAATAAGTAAACACCAATCGTTGATCAACAATGTGTTCCAATAAAACAAGTCTGGTCATTACGTATCAAGCATTATTTCAATAAAATACTGAATTATACTCGAATCCATTGTCTTCTTATGTAATGCAATACAGGCCATAGATGGACATCGTGTATTCACAGTAGAGAGATCGCCATTAAATTGTGAGGTCATGGACTATGGTCTGCTCGGTAAAGGTCATTGGCTTTTTCCTATCCTTCGAATGAGACAGTAAAACCAAAGTCCCTTCACAGTAGGTGTCAGCTCGTTTAAGAATCCTCAATTACACATCGGAAACAAGACTACATCGTCAGGATAGATGCGCCATCCAACATGATAATTCTTTGCTACCTTCAAGGCAGCACTTGCTATCGATCATATTCATTTACCTGATCGAGACATAGGGCTCACATTGGGTGTCACCGGTTGACTTGGAATGCCACCTGATCCTAAATCTGGAATATCCAGGGGTCCATGTTTCAAAAACTCTTTGTACCCTTCTAAGAGCCATCAGATTGAACGCTGTTCGTTACAATGTACCCTTAGCTTTTCATAAACATAACAAGACTATTTTGACTGAGTCACTTTTTATTGCTTTTATCACACAAGCACTTGAGACGTTTCTATATATCCATCCACACAGATCTAAAACTAAACTTTTTTAAAAGCACATAATTTACAGACGTAAAAAATACAATAAGCAACGTATATAAAAGACCAGGATCCCTTTTTAGCTTATGAAATTTTCATAGATAAGTAAATACAATGTATATGCATGTAGTAACAACGTAAGACAATGCCAAATATGGTATTACCACCTCCACCTTCAACATTTAGGAGAGCCTCGTTAATTCCTCTTTTAAAAGAAATTTTCTAGGAACAAGAATTTTTTTTTTCATTCTAAAAGAGAGAATTCTATGATTTGGCACTTCATCTATCCAGATAATTTACACAGGAATAGGCTTAGTTAGCGAGGATCAACTATATGTTACTTATACCCATCCTTGTATCTCCACATTCAAAACCATGAGCATAAAACTGCTTATAGACAGTATCTCTACACTAGTCTAGAATATGTTTAACACATTCCAGAAAAGTATTAATGAATAAAATGAATTTGACTTTGTTAAATAAGCAAATATATTGTGGATGAATTCATCAAAATATAATATGAACAAGGTTTGTAAATAGAAATGAGTATGAATCACTCCTGTCACAATTCAGACTCAAAATAAGAGCGAAGTCTTTTTGGCAATATGCTAGAAATGATTTGAAATAAATCATTTGGTGATGTAATTAAGCATTTCTACAAAAGGTGCGACATATTCCAACATTATGGAATCGAATGATTTCTGCTGAAGAGACGAATGAACTTGACTAGAAGACACCCTGTCTCAGGATTAGTTTGTGGAATTTGTCAGTGTCAGTATACTATCATGAAGATATTTCAGCACTCTAGAAAAAGAGAATCTGCAAAGCTTAAATATAACAAACAAAAAGCAGCAATAACAACAACAAAGAAATGTGTATAGATAGGTTAGTAATACACCACAAACTGCAGTCATAAAATATGTTGCTTAACATACAATTTTTATCACCCATCTTTTCCAGGGTTCCTTTATGTTCTTATGTACATTTGTAGAGTTTCATTAGTTCTCTTTATTTATATTGCCCTGGACTGGGTTTCCGTCAGTATGATAAAATTTGAAAACGGAAGGCACATCGTCATGCTCATCCATCACCAATAAAGCAATCTAAACAAAATTTGAACAATTGATGTGACTCATCGTTTGAAACATGTGGCATGAACATCAAATAAGGTCTAAGCTAGAGGACAAGTCCTAAATTATCTGTCCAGGACTAATGTAATTAAAAGTTGATCCAAAATGTGCCATGTCGTGTGCAGATCAACATGTAGTGAACTTCAAACTGAGAGCATAGATTCAAGGACTTCTGTCACTAACAAATCAAATTTTGAGCCTCATAAATTGTAGGTAGTAGTTTTCAATACAAGTTTTTGATGGACAAAAGAAATTTTGAAGAACAACATTGGACTTGTCTTCTCAGTGAATTAAGTTTCACTAGATCTTCCTGTAACATTGTATAGAAAATTAGCACATTCAAGATTGAATTTCAACAAAATGAACAAGAATTATAACTTCTTAAAGATCAAACAGATTTTTCACTTTGGAAATTAAGGATATCAGCACTCAATGGAAGTATGTACTTTGCCAGTAGACAAGAGATATTACAGACTATGGATATTCTGGTAACTGCAATTCTGGTACAGACCATAACTCATAAAGATAGATTCAAAATAATTTGAGTTTTTGTATTTACTTATCATTTTAGGTCTCATTAACCCAGGAAAAAATGACTCATTACAATAGATAGGTATATAAGGACAGTTTAACTGTTCTTTCTGCTAAGTCTAATGAACACTCATAGATATAGTTATTCTCATGTTTCTACAGGAATTTTAAACAAAAGCACAATACAGAGCTTGTACAGTACAAGCAATTCTAATGGTAGTCAAGGGTAGATAACTCTATATGTACCATAAAACAAATTAATCTCAGTCTTTAAAGAAAACAACATATGACCTTTATGTACTGTTAACTCAACACACATCAACATAAATAAATTTCAGTTGCAATATTCCCATAAAATATGTAATGATATACTATTTCCATTTTCACAGTACACTTTTAGTATAACAATAATAGCTATTGGTCTGTTTCTTGCTTTTGGTCTATTTCTTGGTACAAAACTGAATTAAAATAGTTATACATGTTAACCACTGCAGTGCGTATTATGACATCATGCTATCTTTATGGCGTTGCGTAATTAATGTCCCCATACTCAAATATAAACATGCATTTTCATGACGTATATACTCTTCATACGCATTCAGGAAAAGTTAATGTCTTGATGGATATATCCGCACTAAAGAGGTTAAAGTAGATAACAAGCAAAGAAAGTTATATTAGAAATAAAACAAAAAAATAAAAAGAACAATCTGTTTAAAAGCAGAAAAATAAAGTAAAAGAAATCACCCAAACACTTCAGTAACTACAAATAATCTCATTGAATTTACATAAACATCAACATTCAAGCAATGCATACTAGTAACAAAGTCAAGTTTAAGATGATATGGCAAACTATTAATACCCTTGATCCTCTTAATAATTTCATATCCATGTCCACAAGAATTTGATTAACTGACAGAATGGCCCATGTTAATCGGTGGTACTGGCCCTATATCATTGGTTCCTACAAATTTTTGTTCAGTTAGATTTTGATCTTTTCACAAGGACATTTGTCATTTAGACACAGCAAATACTGATGATATAGGTCTTGAAAAGCACCTATAGTATCACATGAGTATTGAGAATAAAGATTTGTTAGCTTTTCCTTGTGTCACAATTATAAATCTTTCAAACGATGATGACATCTTTTATTGATGCAGGAGAGAACCAAGCAAAATGGACAAAATTCTCAAATAATCAACATAGGTCCCAGCTATTCCTGAACCTGTGCTGACCAGAACTAGGGACTAAGTAATTTAAAGCACAATACTCTAACAGTTCAGTCAAAGAGGTCCTCTTGACAATAAAAATATTCAACATTTAACTACAAATAATCGTCAAAACTAGGAAAAAAAGAGCATGAACACATGGTTGTTATTCTGAATAATTATTTTCTTCATTTCCTTCAAGAAAATCAAAATATCTATTCTAGTTAGCAGTTCAAAATTACTAAAACTACTTCTAATTCTAAAAAGCCAGCATCATATCTAGCTGCTCCTCATTGCAATTGACCAATCGTCAAACGTCTGACACATGGCTCTTTTTGTGCTTTTTGACGTCAATTGATTGTGATGCCATAATCAAACATGCTTGACGAGCCATTTATTTTTTATGTCATAATAGAAAAGTTTGCCAAAACATACCGTCTCAGACATTTGGCTATGGGTCAATTGTCTATCTCATCAAATTTGAAACACACATAATTAACAAAGTAAAAATAAAGTATCTATTGTTTAGTGTTTATAATGAATATTTGCACTGACAGCTGAAGAAAGAGGGCAGAAGTTTTGGCTCTTCCACTATAGCTTGTATCTACACCAGAACAGAATGGTACACCATACACTGTGACTGATCTCAAAGCAATTGAAGCTCACCATGTCATGTGATTAATTACTGTAAATCCAGAAACTTTCGCAGAACTTATTTTTGGTGTACCGGTACAATGTAGATTCGCATTTATTTGCGTGACCAGATTTTCATGAGAATACATGTTACATGTAAGATAATAATCCATGATGTATTGTGCATCTTGAACTGCATGCTTGCCAAACTAGCCCTCCCCAAAATAAGGAGACTTCCTATTTCTTGTGTATAATTTTGAAAATTTCTTTAAAAAATGCACATTTCTCCCACAAAAACTTAAATTTCCCTATTAATTCTTAGTGAAACTGAGAGTTTCCCCATGAAATTAAAAAATTCCCCCATTGAAAGTTTTCAAGGTTGGAGAATCTACTGGAGTCAAGGTAGAATGATTAGCTAGTACTTTGTTTTCACCAGTAAGTAGACTAAAACATTCTCATGAATAGATCTGGATTTACAGTCATTAGGATACCATTCATCACTCTGGATCTCAAGTAAAGAGAATGGAATGTACTTATGTTTTGTGAACTATGAAGTAACCTGTATGTCATATAAAAAATTATAAACAGTAGAGTTGGTCTATAACAAAGTCAAAGGGGATAGACTTCTGACTTCATTATAGGCATCCTTAGTTTTAAACATAAACATTTACTACATATATAGATAAATAGTAATTCTTTTCAGGAGTTTTACTCCTCTTCGTTATAGCACTGAATTTGCTTTAAGCCAATTTGTTATGGACCAACTCTACTGTACATGTATGATCATCATATATTACTAAGAATGACTATGTTATGAGACATGATCTGCCCCATGCTACCAATGGAATTTCTGATACATGTCAAAATACCACTTAACAGTGAAAGACTACTCTATGACATTGTGAAATAACCATAGCAACTGATAGGTAAACATGGACAAGATCTGCTTATGAAAAATTCTTAAATAAATACTTAACTAGGACAATATGGTGCACTTGTAAATAGAGTAAACTCATTAACTAATAAATACATGATGACGGCTCCTATAAAGGATCCAACTTGTGTCATTCCTCCGACCCATAGTAGAGCTTTTTTACCTTCTCTTCTGAAGAGTCCAGCAATGGAGACTTTTGAGAATGTAAGAAGTAGCACCACCATAACCCAAGCTGCAATCTGAAGAAAAAGAAAATACATAATAAAAACGTAAAACATATCATTACCACAGCAATCAAAGATGCCACTTCTAGGGAGAGGTGGGGCCACTGTGGCCTATTGGTTAGTGTACTCGTCTTTCAACAGAGAGGTCAGGGGTTCAAATCTGAGCCACACTGCTTTTGGCTGTCCCTGTCTTTCAGTAAAATCCAAGGTCCCATGTCACAGTGGGTGTTGACATGTTAAAGAACCCTCCCTGCTCTACAGCCGTGACAAGCATAGGAACAATTTTTCGCCCTTCATCAGCACACAGCAACATCTCAATAAAAGTGAAAGATTCTTGAGTGGGACAATACAAAACAATACAAGATAGTCTAGGGAGATGTTCTACTCAATATTTTAGCAAAGAAAGCATATACAGTGGAGCCTCATTAATCCGGACACCTTCGTTCCCAAGCAAATTGTCCGCATAAATGAAGCGTCCGGATTACTGAAACACAGATATCATAATTTGCAAGGCAATCCGAAATTTTGTTCCCTGGAAATGTCGTCCGGAAGGTGAAGCATCTGGATTATTGGCGTCCAGATTAATGGGGCTTGACTGTACAATATTACTTTACAAAGTTTTATGAAACAATATTTTAACTGTCGATTTTTAAAATAATAGCATCTCTAAACCACAAACTTAAGGATAAAATAAGCCATTAAAAGGACATAAAGAATAAGTGAATATATATTTCTTAAATTTGCAAGGCTTTCATGGAGTCATATTGTTGATTATATAAACATTGTATATAGCCTACAAGGAATGCAGCTGATTTGTACCTATATTATACAATATAACATATCATAGGGCAGTATTTACACTTTATAAACTGCAAAGCAGTGTACATAACAATTATACTCACCACGATTACCTCCCCTGCCACAGTTCCATATAACACGGGGGTTGGACTAGTTGCAGATATAAATAAGATATACGCTGCTATTCCTGATCCTACAAATGACACCAGGCTGATAACCAATACTGATGTAACGGGGATGAAGAATGCGATGAAGCATGCCACAGGGTTGGCTACATTCCCCAACGTGGCAGCCAAATGGTAGGCTTCCATTCCGTATGGAAGACAAGCATACGTCTGAATGGACGGAAGGACACCATTAGACAATGCATTTACCCATGCCGTTAACACCAGGAAATATACATATGTTGGTTGGCCGATATGTTCACCACCATCCGAGATGGTCATTTCTACGGTGTCATAATTTGAATTGATTTTGAGCTTTTGTTGATTGCCATTTCTCTTGATCAGATGAGATGTAGAGTTCCCAGCATCCACCGGATCTACAAACTTAGACACACTTGTAACGTTATCCTCCTGTAGTTCATAGTCGCTGCTTATATTGCTGATAGCTGGACTGGCATCTCGGGACGAGTACCGCTTCTGTGACGCATATTCACGTTTACAATATGGTAAATAGTTCAGAAGTGTAAATGCCCCACCGCTTATCACCATCATGGCAAACAAGAAGAAGAAGAAATCCTCAATGGGAATCTTAGGACTCTCGAACACGGTGTCTATCTTGTATGTTGTCGCGTTTGTTGTTTGATTTACATGGGAATTGTTGACGCACGACACCTGCCCCGCCCCCTGTCCTAGTGCAACAGCACTGGGCACAAGTCCACTTAAGCCCTCACCAATGAAGTAGGCGGTCATGTACTGTGGTTTGAATATGGACATGAATGGTAGGAAAACAACCGATGTTGTACAATCTACCAATGCCAAGAAAAATTGAAGCACCAACAGTGCTGTGCTTCTCTCTTCCCCTGCAATGTGGGAAGTCGATTGCCAAAAGAAAGCCAGCAACAGACAAGATGTCATTCCTATTACGATGATGGTATAAACCACCGGCTTGTCTTTCAGTTTACCGGGAGCACAGACGTGAGTAATTGTGACAAAAATTGGTCCTATATTGGCCAGCTGTATAATAACAGAGAGATAAGATAGAAGAGTCCACCCCTCCGGCAAGTGAGGTACCATCACAGGTAGTTCTACCCATAATCCATTGATGGCTACCCATGATCCAATGCCAAACAGAATCACTATTAAGTACACTAAAACGTTGGTGTTCCCACAGGTGAAGATATCGGCCGCCATTGTGAAGATCCAGGGAAGTAGTTCTTTTAAATCACTTTAAATCTGAAAAAAAAGACAGAAATCAAATTACATATTCAATATTTTTCCATGAAAAATAAAAAGGTTCTCTAGAGCTAATTCAAATAATTCAAATAATGTGGAAAACATGTAAAACACATTGCAAGAGTAAAAATGTATTGATACAAGCCCCAAAATATTTCACCACACTTTGATTTAAGAGATATTCTTATGAAAAAATCATATATTCAATTATATTGTTGGGATATAGACATACATACATGTTAATAGAATCTACTCTAAACTGCACTTCCAAATGTAGAGCAGAGGCAAAAACTTTTATCAAAGTCCATCAAAGAACTTTTACAGAATAGAAACTCATCCTGTGTTTCTTCAAACTTTGATGGACTTTGATGGACTTTGGCCAGTCACAACAGAGAATCCATATGAGGCAGTTTACCTAATTATGTAGTAGCCTAGCACATTATCAAAACATCTACATGTTTACTGCGTTTTCTTGTACAAGTCGATCAAAAAACTTTGACAGTGTGAACAGGTACCTTCGTCAAAGAAAACTTTGACCAAGACTTTAGTTTTCTTTAACAGACTTTGACCAAGAAAAACTTTGATAGCGTGATAGGGGCCTTACAGAAACAAAACCTGGTGTCAACAACATTTATCAACATATTCAGATTCACGCAGCTAATCTGCATTCTCACTTTCTGTGACTCTCTTCCAAATCTAATTTCATAAAAGACATTGAACTTTTTGAGACCAAAAATTCTTACTTTAAATGATAAAATATCTAGCATTCCATAATAATAAGAGTAATAATATCCTTACATAAATGATAGGTACATATACATGTATTTAGATAAAAGAGAATCCAAAGAAAATTTTACTATAACTGTGCAGTGGAACTTCGCATAACTACCACCTTGGCTCACTTAAGAGGCCACATCACGCAGGAAACAATTTCACACTAGAGAACATCAAAATTTCCGTGTGCTAATCAT
>JACSZP010037968.1:0-13848 GCA_016161895.1 Pinna nobilis | reverse complement strand
CCAATGTTTATGGTGTAAGCATGATCTCGGGGTACCTGTGCTTCCATTACATTGTGTGAGCTCCAGGCATGTATATTGGTTTAACAGGATACTTTCTTTTATTCATATTTTAAACAACTATTGTCATGTGAATTTAAAAATGTAATTATCAAAACCGTTGTTGCGGTGGTGTTTGTGATCCTAGTTTTTTTTTAAGTAAGTATATAGTCTGAGGAAGTGAAGTGAGTATTTTGAGTTTTATCGGCAGGGAAGAAATCTGCGTTATACTTTTGTATTGTATTGTATTGTATTGTATTGTGTTGTATTGTTGTTTAAAACCCACTTAAGAATCTTTCAATTGTAAGAGTTCACTGTATGCCGGTGAAGGGTGACACATGTTATCTGTGCAAGACACTTACGGTCGTAGAGCAGGAAGGGTACTTTAAAGTACCGACACTGACTAACGCAGAACCTCGATTTTTACGGCTTCATCTGAAAGTACGGGGCAGTTAACTACAGCGTGGCTCGGACTCTAACTCCGGACCTCTCGATGATAAAAACAAACACGCTAATCACTGGGCCACGGCGGCCACTCCGTGATTAAAGACGGAACAGAATTTTGATCATCAATAAGTGAAACCAGAAATCCCATTATTCTTGTTAAATGTTTTTGATAAATCTTTCATGTTTTCTTGTAGTTTGCCAGGACGGAAGAAGACGGTGAAAGTTATGTATGACTTGAGTTATTCCAGATCGACCAAGAAATAAGACTAAGATTTATGATGTCTGTGGCATAGTCGCCATCAAACACATACTTTGTACCCTCCACCCCCTAAAATTTAGGGTCATTTTAATTTACTCTTGTCCATCCGTTCATTACTTCTATGATATTTGCTGTTCATTTATATTTCCTTCTTTTGTCAAAAATGCAAAGTATCCTGATAATTTTTTAGTTAATCAAATTTTCAAATATTAGAAGTACGGTGTATATTGTTAAACTTTATATATTTCTTGACCAAAATGATTTAAGGTGCAATGTCTCTTTGACTTGTCTTTATTTTTTTTTTTTTTGGATCCGCTTATTTCAATCCGTACTTTCATTGCATTTTGATAAAAGCCAGGAATAATTTTATCTTATTTCAAAAATGTTTAATAATATTTAAGTTCATCTTGAATGTCAAACATTTTTCAAGAAAATAGTTTGCATTATCTCCCCTTAGTCAATGTTGAGTCACTTTGACAATACTGTATTTATATGCGATCTCTTACTTTTAGCTCACTTTCGTTATAACCTCTAATAAGTTCTCTTCTTATATCATCTATTTTTGAATTCCGTATCTACTTATATTGATTATGTTCAGTTTTATGTATCATATGATAGCCCATGTGAAAATGTGATATTATAACAGAAGTGTTTAGAGTACAAGGTTTATTCCATTTTTTTGTATTCCTTCTATTATTGTTGCACTTCCTTATTTATGGATAAAATCAGTTCATTGTTTTCATTTTTTTCCAATTTAGTTTTATTTCTTCTTTTGCATTAATACCTCAATACATCTCTTATGCTTTAATAAATTTGCGTCTCTCCATCTCTTTATATTTACAATTTTAATTCCCTATGATTTTTGTCTGTTTTATTCAATACAAGATATTGAACCGAATATATTTCTAATGTGTTTATTCTTTCGTCATGTCTTTTTTTTTCTTTCTTAAATAAAGCTAAATATCATCAACGAACTGTGTGACTTTTAATTGTCTGTGTTTGAGTGGAATCTGATTCCATTTATATTGATTTTTTTTGGTATCGGTTTGGTGCTAAAGTTTTACTTATGATAACCAAGAGAACAGCAGATAATTGACAACCTTGTCTATTTTATCGGGATATTTTATTGAAGACGATACCCACTCCTTATTCATTATTCTTCAATTTGTATTGTCTAAGTGTTATAGCCAATTTTTGAAAGGGGAGTCGATACCAAAAAGTCTAGAGATTGTAACATATATTTCCACTCTACTTTATCAGATGTTTTTCTTAAATCGAAGGAAAAGAATAATTCCATTTATTTTTAGTATTTTGTTTTATCTTATAAACCCTTAATCTATCTTATGCCATTACTTCTAGCTTAACTTTTGATGGAACTTTTTTGATCTTTGTTTATAATTCTATTCAGGATTAGTTTCCTTCTCGTTGCCATATATTGTACTGCTTCTTTATAAATGTAATCATATTATATAATATATATCTAATTTTCTAACTAAAGTATTTCTGTCTTTTGTGGGGATGAGAGTGTACCCTTTTCATAGACTGCATTTCAGACTTTCACCAATGTCTTTCTCTACCAGTGTATACTTTGTCTGTACGTGTCCTAGTTGTTCAAAATACTTACAAACTTAGTAATAGGAAAATCTCTTGCAACGAGACCTTTGTTTAAGTTTCAAAAAGCTTAAACTTTATTTATTTTTATATTATTTTACAACGATTAACAAACAAGTTCAAATAACTTATATTAATGTTTCTCGTTGGTTCTGATGTCGGCGTACCATACCATTCACATACTACCTAGGCAGATCTGACGATAGAACCCTGGTCGCATTGGTGAGAAACCAGTGCGCCAACCACTACGCTACTCGGACACCCTTCACTTTTCTCCTTTAGGTATCCTACACATTTCTACTTCGCCTGCACCTCTAATTTCTTACCTCTGTGGTAAACTGGGCGACAAATGTTGCCTATGCCCGGCACTTATGACCGTAGAGCAGGGAGGGTTCTTTAACGTGCCACCACCTACTGGGACACGGGACCTCGGGACCCTTCAATTTGAAGTCGAACATGCTAACTACTCGGCCATGGATGCCTTTCACTTGCATGTGTAATTTGTTGCCAGTTTCACAGTTTGTTATTCTGAGCTTTTCTCTAAAATATTCGTGATTTCACAGCCCCTGATTGTCTATGCTCGGCCGAAATGCCCAGCATTTGCCGAAAGAAGGATATTTTACCCTTATCTTGAGGGTCTCCCCTAAAAAATAAAAGGACTACCTGAGTGTAAACTTAAAATTCTAAGAGTGAATTCACTCATGAGTATTTGTGATCTAGACTGATAATTGTCCATAAAAATGCGTCGCAGTGAGCAGAAAATCATTGACGTCCGTCAATATGTTCGTCCACCACACATTATCATTATTGCTATATATAATCCAATATGTGAAATCCATTTCCTCTTTGCCAGGAATATAGAAATCAGTTCCTTTAAAAGAACACTGTGTTTTGTCCTGCATTTTTATAGATGCCGCTTCGACATATGATAAAGGTCTAGAAATTGCCATATCGTTTTCTTATCTATCTGTTTTCTTGTTTCTATTTAAATGTTGTTTAAGCTTTTTCAGCCATGGAACAAACTCGAATGACAATGTTTTTGAATTTTATTAGAATTAGTATACACATATAACTTCGGTACATTTCTTTTTTTTTTTTTATCTATCCGAATCAGAATCAGTTGCATAGGAGGAGTAAACATTCCCTGTCAACCGGTCACACCTGCCGTGAACCCTATATCTAGAGCATACAAAATGAGTAATCTGTAGTCAAAATCAGATTGTAAGGAACGGTCTTACACCCGCTTTGAAACCCGCAGTATTCGACCCAATGACGGGCCATATCGGCAAACAATATTATTATACTGACCGTAGAAATTGCAAAAAGCTGACTCGAACATAGACTATTCGAACCCTTGTAACAATAACTTGTTTGCAAAAAGGTTAGAATGTTAGGACGGATTTTGGTGAGTCTGTTATTGGAGTGGTATAAACTAAAATATAGAGGCTATTGTGGCCGAATGTATTGAACATAGTGCTTTTAACCATTTACTTTCTTACCCTCTAGTCAGCGCGAAATTTACCCTCGCTGAAACTTAAGTAAGTTATGAGAGAAAGTTAGTCAGTTTACTTCAGTGATGCCTGCGTCTTTTTGGGGTACTGTAAATCCAGAAATTTTCGCGGAACTCTATTTTTAGCAAATCAATGGTCATGTAATTATTCGCGATACTATATTTTCGCGCGTTCGAATTTAAGTTTGAAGTTTGTATTGTTTAATGCCCGATAATATCAGGTTAGTATATTTAGCCAGGATTTTATTTTGGGGAGTTAGTGCTCTCGCGCAATTACGCCAAAATAAAATTCTCGCGAATATTATTGGATTTACAGTACATTCTAATGAGGATCCAGGATCTCTACTTTATCAGTGAAAGCTAGGGTCCACTATATGACCGAAAGGTGTGCGGTTTTTTTTTTTTTTTTTGCATAGAGCAAAACAAAAAAAAATAGAACAAATGGACAATAAGCATTAATTAGTTATATCTATGCATCAGACAGATAAAAAAAACTAATTCATAACACATAAAATCGATAAATTTGAAGCTTTTATCAAACAATGTATGTGCTGAAGCATATAGATATTTACAAAATACAGGTAACTACTGAAAAGTGTTGTTCACTAAAGAAGGCAAAAAGCAAGAGTAACTACTGAAAATATAGTTCACACGAGTTTGCAAAATACAGTGCTGAATAGTGTTGTTCACTCGGGTAGGTAACAGTCTACAAATGATTATGAGTTCAACTGTCTGTTTCCTTATAGAGAACAGGTGATATTCCTGCCATCACTAATTATTATACTTGACGTCCAATGATTCAGTCTGACTTGATCGGCGTGGTTGAAGCATTGAATGTACTCATATTCCCGATGCCTAAAAAGTAAAATGTATAAGCATGAGCATTAGGTACAAGATGACATGATGGTATTTATACAGCAAAAGTAATACTAAGTGATTGTCAATACTTTTATGTTACTGTTGAAATTTTGGAGTTTTTGTTCGAAGCACAGGGAAAACGAATCGTCCTTCGTTGAGATTCAAACCCATGACCTGAAGACGAGTACTTTACTGTGGAGCCACGTCGGCTCTAACAAAATGGACAAACATGCATCAGGACAGATACATGTATTTCAGAGAATATATGCATATACAAAGCAAAGGAAAATTATTAATGATCACTTTGGATGGTATGGTATTGTTGTTTAACGTCCCGCTCAACAATATTTCACTCATTTGGAGACATCACCATGTGCCGATGAAGGGCTACAAATTTTGCCAATGTTCGCCACTGCTGACCGTAAAGCAGGGAGGGTTCTTTAACGTGTCAACACCTGTGACACGGGACCTCGGGTTTTACTGTCTCATCCGAAAGACAGGGACGGTCCGGTCGGAACCCGGATCCTTCGATTCGCAGTCGAACACGCTAACTACTCGGCCGTGGAGGTCCCGATCACGTTGGATGTCACGGCGGGGATCGGATGATCCCATCTGGTGACCAAAATCTTTTTGCTACATCTTTGTATATACATGTATTTGTTTTGTTGAATTCGTTTTAGTTGTATTGTTTTTTATACTCTGGAATCAGACAGACTCCTATGTTCATGAACGTAATTGTATATGCTGTACGTTTACTATTTCGTTGTGTCTGCAAGAATGGAACATAATTAATTTTTCTTTAGCCAGAAGAACAGTTTTGACTGCGTAATATCATTATTATAGGCTCTTTTCTGCAATTAAGAATTGAGATATTTCAAAACTATATTGAGCATATTATGCATGTTGCTATCCATGCGCTTCATCGTATTTCATTCACCATCTGAAGGTTCTCTTTTATTCTGAAGCCAATGACGCGATGCATACAAACTGTTCGATTTTATTTCGTTTTTTCGGGGTTTTTTTGTTTTCATTTTGTTTGTTTGATTTTTTTGTTTGTTCTTTTTTATGTTTTTGTTTCTTTGTTTTTTTTTATTTATTGTTGTTGTTGTTTTTTGTTTGTTTGTTTATTTTTGTTTTGTTTTGATTTGTGTAGTTTTTGACGGCCCTTACTAAATGGCAAAGCAAAACTCATGGCCAATGCAAAACTTGAGGAGAATGTATGCATATTCAGAGACAGCTCTGATTTTATGTACCCTTGTTATTTGTACAAAATGTTACGCTCACTGTTAAACATACCATTTGACGTCCCAAGTGCAACAGGCTTCTTTTTGCATATCATCTTTGACCATACTTTTTGCACTTCTGATTTCAATATGCAGTGAAACAGGAAAATAAAAAATCCTTGTAGTGAATTGAACACTGCAAACAAGTATTGAAACATGAGACTCGCGGAATTATTTCCAATTGCGAAAATAGATATTCCCCATGTTAAGCCAAGCATGACGATAGCAGTTAATGATCCACGTATTCTCTGGGATGTCTGCCTCGCTTCCGTCTTGTTCAACTTCTTTGAGTGCATCCCCAGTATCCTCCGTAGTACCGTAACAAATACACCCGTGTTTACAGTAAGCATTGCACAGAGAGGTGTCAGGACAGCTCCATAGAAGGAAGGCTGATCAAGCCAGCATCTGGAAATACATCAGAATTATACTTTGTTTAACGTTATATACATCGGATCCTACATATATGGAACCCTGCTATATATTGAAATCCTACTGAATTTGAAATAATTTTTTATTTTTTCATGAAATTGTTTTAGTACTTATTGAACCAAGGTAACTTGAAAACCATGTTCATTTGGAAGAAAATACATTCCCCATTCAGTTTCAATACATCCGAATTTGACTGTATTATATTAACGAGATTAGGGAGAATGAGCAAAGTAATGCTACCATGTTCCAGATCATTTTTCTTTTTAAATTGCTGAAATTACCAAGATCGAATTTTGATTGTATTTGATACAGAATTCTGTTTGCCTTTTTAGCTTTTAAGTTAACGATATTTGGATTCCCGTATTTTTATTTTTAAATTCATTAAAATGGTATCTAGTTTTCATCTATTTATTCTTTTATTTTGTTTTCCTGATCAAAATGAATTCTGTAGAAAATGGTACCAGAATAGGCGCGATAGACTGAACAGTCTTTGTTAAAAGGGGAACCCTTCAGAATTCCTTTGTGTTCCTTAATTTGCATATTCAGATTTTTTCAATCAGTAGCTCCTCTTCCTCCTTTCTGATACTCACATTCCTCCTCCCTGCAGTCCATAATTCCTTCCACTTCTTACTATCCATGTAACTCCAACAATGACCAAAGGAATTCCTGTACAAAAACATATAACATATAAATGGCTACCAGTAACAATCAAACAGCAGTTAAAATAACAGATGTTTAATTTGGACTTGAACATACGAGTAAAACTTTCATCATTATTTGAATGATCAAATACCTATTCTAGATAAACCAAAGTTTTACAGTATTATTATTCAAGAAGTATTGTTAGAAATATGTGCTTCGTATTGCTAAAATATGACAGCTATTTTGTTTATCGTTTTTAATAAAACATTCAAATGTGAAAGATTATAGTCACATGTATTACCATAACAATAAAAGATTGTATCATACCCCACCCAAAAACACATATCTTCAGGAAAAATCTGTGAATATGGGAGTTCCAAATCAAAACAATTGTCATGAAGAAATAAAAAGCCTCAACAAGCATCCACATTATGGCAGTCAAGAGAAAATAGTGTAGAAACGCTGCAACGACCTGAAAAGTCAAAGAAGATAATATCAAAGTATCATATCTGATTCTTTCTTTTCTTTTTTTGGTATCGTAATATGCACAGCAATATGACCTTGCGTTTCAAGGGAATCATCAATATTTACATACCGACTGTAATTTCCTTCATTGCACCTATATTGTACGAGTATGTTCAACAGTCAATAAATGCAGTAAGGCGCGTGAGATTTGCCGCAGAAAACCGCTTTACTGTAGGTTGACGGATGAATACCTCAATATGGGGGGAAACTCTTTCTATTTATGTTTTTTATATTTTAATATTTTGTAAATGCAAACCTCTGAAATTTCAATATGAATTTATGAATAAAAATTATAAATTTATTTGTTTGTTCTTAATGAGCATAAAATATCACTACAAGAAAAAAAAACCGTTGACAGTGACTCGGCCAGTCAGTGTAGGCTCCGTCATTTTGTTCGGATTTTGATCGGCTGCTGGCTACGTTACAGTGCGACTTTCTCAACATGTCGAGGTTATGTGCATTATAAACATTTAAGATGTCCACAGCCGAGGACCTGTTTTCTATGCGATGACATCAGTGAAGCAGATAACACTGCAGCCAATTCTAGTGATAAGCTCAATTTTGTTGACAAAGAAACTAGCCTACAGCACCTGAATGTTACAAATCTCAAGTCAACGAATTGATCAGCTGATCGAACAACCATTATAAATACTGAAATAGACTTGTGGTGGTTATTTTCAATTGTCAAGAACAAGAAATACTTGCCTTTTGTATCTTAAGTTATTTTTATTTTCAGACTTTCTGTGATATATTCCTTTGATAAAGAATCGGAATTTACAAGTAAACATTAAAATCAGTTGACCCGTCGGTCAGCCGTGTTTCACATGTTGCCGCCTCCAGTGGCAATTTGTATATGACCCAGTTTACTCTCCGCCACTGGGTGGTGGAACCACAGGGGTGGAATATTGGAAATGACAAATAGAACGGATGACAGGTAATTCAGATTTTTCAAATTAAAAGTTTCCATGAAAATGGTGTAGAGAAAGGGAAGTAAATCTCAATATTTTTTTCTCAATATATTAGGGCAGAAAAAGTAGCCATTTCTCTAACCCGACAGCCACTGAGCGGTTACATAATACGAACCACCCCCTCCGCTACGGGAAATACTCTAATGGCTAGGAAGTCACAGCGTACAGCGGTCTCACAGAAAATGAGAAAATATGTAAATATAACGATTGTTTTGCATTTCTCTTGTTTTATTGGGGCATGAAAACAATGGAGCATGTAAAAAATTCTGTGATGCACGAGAAATGCAAAACAATGCTTATATTAATGCTGAAGAGGTTGTTCAAATTGTGGTCAATGTCTGGCTATACAGCAATAGCGCAATGCGTAGTGGCGGTTCCATAAACTCCCACCACCTTCTGCGAGAGGGACCTCGGTTATAGTTGATTCTCAACTATTTCATCTGAATTTGGTTGTGTACTCGCCGGAGGTGTGGCCGGTCAGCAGGGAACGATTATCATGGTATCTGGTCCTACCTCGGAGTTGTCAGAGGTCAGAGGTCAGTGTTTGTCCAATATTCACCAAATGTGTATAATGCCTTCTGATTCTTCTGGCGATTGCCATGCTTAATATTGTAACTAAATAGTGACATATTGTACAAGACATAAGCTTTTGTAATATGTATCTAAATATAGTTTTCCTCTAATATTAATTCTCCAGACAAACATGATATCTGTGTCGACAAGCAGCTTTTGATTAATAGTTAAATCGATTAAATGTTTGCCAATACTCTTATACATTCATCTCATTTAACTGAGAAATAATCTACATCTGTAATGAATCAAAGTGTGACTATCTTTAGTGTGAAAGAAATACCTACGTTTTCTAAATTTTCACTTAACAAACCTTGCACATTCCTTCACTGTTAAATGCATATTCATGTTCACCAATGAGAAAGACAACGTTTAATCCTGTTAAGGCGCCGCACAGATTCATCAGGATCAATGCCGGTCTTGTTGTCCTCAGTGGTCTACAACAATATGTACATAATCAATTTCATTATTAATTTTATCATTAATATATCATCATAATCATTCATAATTCCCATTACCATCAACGTAGCCGTATACAATATTAGCATCTTCTACTTCTCTTCTTTTCTTCACCCATGATATTAAATTGTTTAATTATTTTGAAAATGAATAAACCTATCAGAGTATTAAATATCAAAAAGACAGTTGAAATGATTAAAGATTAATTTATCATTGACCAAATCTGAGTAATTTGTTGAGATAATACTATTGTTTACCTGAACAGACAGTAAGTTAGAAGAGTTAATGTTAGTCCTGTAAGAGAAATCACACAGCCAACATACGACAGAATGCTCAGAACTGCCCTGTGATCTTGGCTTATGAGGGCGCTCGTACCATAAACATCCTGTAAAATAAATACAACCACTTATTGGAAGTGTGCCTGCCAATTGTTATATACTTGTCATCATTTCATTACTCGTACACCTACTGTTGTATTGTTCCATACCCGGTAAACAAGTGAGCCGTCATGTAGACCGCTCAACTTTGGACCAGAATATCGACAGAATGCGCGAGGCTTGTTGCTGGGACAGGAGTTGACTTTTCCTGTGCCTTAAATGGGACAGTATAAAATGAGGTGTCTTGTCATAGTAGATGTTGGCAGATGAAATATCACTCACTGCAAAATAGCTCGTAAAACAGAGCAAGAAAGGGCTAGAATATTAAACTATTTACCGTCACATGGTGACCCTTCTCACAGAGAAAGGGCTAAAATCTTAAATTTTTCACCCTAACATGGTGACGTCTCTAAAACAGTAAAGTCTAAAACTTTAAACTTTTTATCGCCACATGGTGACCCTTCTTACAGAGAAAGGGCTGAAATGTAAAGGTATTCACCGTCATATGGTAACGTCACCAACTGAGAAAGGGCTAAAATGTAAAAGTATTCAACGTCATATGGCGGCCCCATTACAGAGAAAGGGCTGAAATGTACCCCTGAGATTTGTCAGAGGTGGGGTCCAATGGTCATGGACCATAGCCAGTCAGTCATTTCTTTATATTTTAAATTGTGTTGACAAAAAAGATACATGTAGATAGTTAAACAAAGTTAAATTTGTCCAAAATTTTCCGGCTCGCTTGACTCGCCGAATTTTGTTAAGCAATTTATTTCATATCTTAATACAGTGTATAATTTGATATCTTAAATAATTGAAAATTTCGGCTCGCTCCGCTCGCCAGTCTTTCGTTGCACTCTAAATTGTATCACAAATAAAATAGAAAAAATAGACAAATTGAAGTCAAAAATGTTCCGGCTCGCTTCGCCCGCGGGATTTTTTTAAGCAAATTATTTCATATACATGTATTTAATATCATTAAAAAAAAAACAAAATCGGCCCGCTTCGCTCGCCAGTCATTCTTGTACTTTAAACCGTATCACAAATTGAATAGAAAGATAGACAAATCGAAGTTAAACTGTCCAACATTTCCCGAATCCGTTGATCAACTCATTTCGGCATAATAAAGATAATCAAGAATCACAATTATTTTCATTATTATGCATCAAATTTTAGGTAATGATTTCCCATTGTCTACTAACGGTAAAACGTAGAGATCCAGCCCCCACCTCTTGTCCCTCCCCCTCCGGTGAAAAAAGCTGTATCCGCAAATGCGCCCCTGGACGCCTACCACTTCGTTACAATGGACCCACTCGGAGCCTCACGGTAGCCCATTCCCGCACGCCTCTTGGAACCCCCTTGATCCGCGCCTGAGTGCTAAAATGTAAAGCTATTCACCGTCATATGGTAACGACTCAACTGAGAAAGGGCTAAAATGTAAAACTATTTACCTTCATATGGTAACTAACACAGAAAGGGCTAAAATGTAAAACTTTTTACCTTCATATGGTAACGTCTCTAACACAGAAAGGGCTAAAATGTAAAAGTATATACCGCCATATGGTAACGTCTCTAACACAGAAAGGGCTAAAATGTAAAACTATTTAACGTCATATGGTAAAGTCTCTAACACAGAAAGGGCTAAAATGTAAAAGTATATACCGCCATATGGTGACGTCGCTAACAGAGATAGGGCTTAAATGTAAGGCTATTCACCGTCATTCCGTGGGGTCTGTTAGCGTGAGATGTCGAACTTACACATTTCAGCAACGTAAATGAGAAATTCTCATATGTTACAGTCCTGATAATGTATAAGAAGAAAGTATATGAGGACATTTGAAATGTATCTTTCTGGGGCCTATATATTCTAAAAACCTTTCTGCCTTTTTATTAATTCAAGTAATATATCATTTTAATGAACTTTTTAATATTCTGATACATACGCATGAGTGGATATTTTTTCATTCTTTATTCATGCGCACAAAAATTTGAAAAAAGATATCCGTTACAAATACAGGTATGTAGTTCGGCAGATTTGAATATAAAAACATCAATTTAAGGTGCTAACTCTTTTGATTGCCACGTGTGGAGCAGGAGTTGCTTGCCCTTCCGGAGCACCTGAACTCAGCTCCGTTTTCTTTTTTGTGGGGTTCATGTTACACTTTTGTTTAGTTATAAGTGTATTTGTGTACTTCTGTTTGTAATTTTGCCTCTTTTTGATTCTGTCTTTCGTTGACTTATTCTTTTTGGAATGCCCCGTGGTATCTTCTATTTCACCCATTTGCTTTTGATTTACGTATCGCGAGGTTCCATTGTATATTGATATTAAACCATACCATAATAAGCGCAAAGTTTGTCAAGTGGTTACATGCACAGACAGTGTAGTTTCCAGGAACATGCATTTTCACAAAACAGCCTTCTCCCTTCCACCTCTTTTTGTCCATACTTCCCTCGGCAAAATATGCGCATGCAGGGTTTTTAGCATTCTGGAAGGAAAAATGACAACTCAGCTTCACATTATTTAAATTCATTTTAGCTCTGCTAGTAAGTTTAGTCAATACTTTAATTTTCTAAGCAAAATTTGCATTTGTCTTTATAGAGAAAAATTAGTTTTATTTACAATCTGAAAAGTCCCCGAAATCTGCTAAATGAACATTTGTTCTATATTATACGCAGCACACACAGAAGTTAATAAGCAGGTGCTAGACGACGAAAAGATGATACGGTGTAAATAGGGATTAACCAACAACATGAAGCACAGTCACTACCGCTACATGGATGTTCCATAAGTCATATTCTAATCTTCCGATCTACCTGGATAAAATCCAAAGTCACCTGTGATAAAGTATAGCTACATGCAGTTCTTAACTACTTTTAAAGTACAAATAAATAACACGTCCCGTTTCCATTTCGCTATTGTTGTTCTTTGTGTAATGTTCCACTCTATAGTATTTCGCTCATATGGCGATGTCACCGAATATCGACGAAGGACCCTTTTTAGACTTATGTTCGGCTTTAAACTTACAATTGTTGTGGCACGAGGCCTGGGACTTCTCATGCAAAGGATGAGAGGAGCTCTTCGTCAAAGATCCGGTAATTAAAACCACCCTAACCTCGCTACTCTCTGAAGCTGACTACTAGGGGTCACGGCGGCTCAAGAGAAAATAGGCAAATACATTGTCTGCAAATGATTGCAACAGCCGTTGAATTATGTAGTCACTAGTTTATGTATTACATTAAGTTGTCATAAACGTTTTGTAAAACAACGGATGAGTGTTTATGAAATGTAAATGAAATTATGGTATTGGATGATTTGAAATAGAAAAAATACGTTTACTTTTTGTTTCTGTTTCACTCTGAATTCTATGGGTTCTGTCAGGTTTAGTATCCTCACCCCCGGTACACTGGCTGTATATATAGCGCTGTTTACTTTTGTCGTAGACAAGAACAAATGGCCATTGTCCCTTTTATCTCTAGATCTCGATTCAATTGCCTGCAAAAACAATACATTTATCCAAACTCATCCATCACTCCATGCAAAAAGTTTCATCAGTCGTCATTTCAGGGAGAGGCACTCCTTTCCTTAAAAGATTAATTTGTATTGGTAGCTATGAAAACTCCGTATACCTCACTAAATCCCAAGACCTTTGCAAGGAACCAATCAAATTTCTGCCTACAGAATTTTTCGGTGTAACTGCAATGGCCGCTACAAGCCAATGTACGTTAGATACAAATGGCGGACTCCATAGCAACAATGCCACGGCATATTTATTCTCGTGATTCAATACAATTATATTTGTTTTATTTTGTTTTTCCTGGAGATTTTTGCTTATGGTAGTAAGCGAGATGCTAACCTGTTTACGCATATATCAGAGTT
>JACSZP010037954.1:0-10765 GCA_016161895.1 Pinna nobilis | reverse complement strand
CTTCATCGGCACAAGGTGACGTCTCCATATGAGTAAAATATTCTTGAGTGGGACGTTAATCAACAATACAACAACAACATTTCCTTGATTTGTTTCTTATCTCCATCATTTAACGGTTATATAGATGAACTCATCTATTTGAATGCGCCAACGAATGGCGTTGAGGGACGTCAAATGCTGATCTATGTTCGATATCCGGGCTGGTTAGGAATCCAAATCTTAAATGTGTCAATACAAACAGCAATTTTATTTTATCAAAGACTTGGGCGTTTGGTAACATGGAATCGAACTAGGTCTCCTGCCTAGGAAGAGAATGCTAATGAATGTTTTAATCACTATACTATCAAAGTTGTTTCAGCGACACATGTTGAACATGGAAACGAATATTGCCGTTATACAAAATACATGATATGAATCACATTCCCATTTAGATATAAAATTGCATATTCTGTACATATTCATCAAACGAAGTCACTTTTATGAAGTAGACATTGCTGAGAAACATCTGTAAGAAACCAAACTGCAGCGATGAATTTGATTTAAATGTCTTTTTCAATAGGGTTGCGATTTTCTTTTACTATATTAGAGATATGAAAGTGATTAAATACATTACTTTTTTCTAAACGTGCCAGTGCCACTTGATCAGACAGATGTTGTTCTTACAAGTAGATGAAAAGTAAAACATGAAACAGTCCAATTTTTAGGATATTTTCGCAACAAAACGCCAGAAAGAGCTTTGAGCATAAACCTAAGTATTACAAATACATTTCTTAATTAATACAACTGTGTTCTTGTCATTTAGTGCATGTTAATATGCCAAATGAGTATTTTACTGACCTTGCCCCGCATTTCTTCTTCATACACTTCCGGCGGTATTTCATTGGTCGTTTCAAACCAGCGCATGCGGTCATGCTCACTAATCTACCGGAAATACGATTTCTACAAATTACGTTGGTCTCCTGGTATCCTGTTTATCCAAATGCATTTGAAGAAAAGATATATTAATATAATTTTAGCTGCTAAACGTTTCCTCAAAAATTCAAATACAGGTACATGTATGTGTTCGCTTTTTTATTTTCTTTTTTTCGTCTGTTTGTTTGTTTGTTTTCTAATCATTTTTATTAAGACCCTCAAATCCAGCACATGCTACAAACGTTTCAAGTCGTCGTTAAAATAACATTTTAATCATTTCAAAAGAAAATTCAGATAAACATTGATTGCTTCTTATCCATGCTGTCAATACAAATGAAATATTACAAAGACAGTTAAAATTCAGGAACATTTTTAAAAACTCGATAGCAAAATCAAAGGATCTGTCTAATTGCTAATCTCGTGATAACCAGAAACTGACAAGAAACCCTGGTATGATAGAACTCTAGAATTATCGACCAAAGTCGGAGTGGGATAAATCAGACATATTTTAACGGTCGACATTTTGAAAGAAAACCCTGAGCATTTCAAATTCTCATTTACTTACTGTCTTTTCTATATTGAAATATCTATCACTGTTTGCGAGAATTCAATAATGCATTTATGCCTTATTTGTTGGTGCTGTTATCGTTTATATATCATTTCTCTACCTCAGGAAAGCCACAGGAAAGAACATAATAGGTTTTGTTACCTACACCACAGGATGTCGAACATTCACCAAAGCCTATATTTAGCCAATGAAATCTCGCCGCATCATTGACCTCGGTGTCAAGACACTCGTTACGCCCTCCGCACACACCACACTTATCCTCCTGTAGCCGTGATCCCAGGGCACGGTTACACCCAACAGGCTAAAAAGATACAATGAAGTTTTGCAAATAATACGACATGAGATTGACAAGCAGTTGTTTGATAAGGGAGTTTGCCCGCTATATGAATGCAACATTCTAGATAGTAGTACACAAACTGAATTATGGCTAGTTCTCATACCAAGTGGAATCCAAATAGACATGGCCTGTAGGTAATGTTTCACTTTCATCTACTGTAATACAAGGACATTCCTGAAACTTTCAGAATTCCTCTTTGTAGAGTTCGTTTGTTGTATTAGAAGTTTCAAAAAAGTACTAACGTAGGTTAATTGACGAAAAATCCATCTAATATGGATTCTGTACTCAAACTAGACAGCAAATTATCTGGAAGTTTCAATAATGCGATGAACTTGTTACAGAGTGTGGTATATATTCCATATGAACGTTGTAAATCTCCGCCAAAAATGTAGAATTTATGTTAACAGAAATATTATGAATGAGTTAAACAAATAGCCTTTGATGAGCATTACCTTTTGCGTTTTACAATTTGCCTGTTTATTTGCTCCCCTAAGTATTGAAAGGCACTGCAAAATAGTTGCCCTTCGAGAATAAAAGTAAAGTTCGAAGATTAGCTGATCCTGTTAATCATTCATTACTGCCTAGGATTAAATCTCTGGCACATTTCTAAACAATCTATAAAGCCTACATAAAGAGCTCATGTAGCCCGCATCAGCTTGCTTTAAATCAGGTTGAATCTTTCCTATCAAAGGAAACTGAAAATATATTAAAACGTGTACAGGCATGACCACTGCGACTCGGCGGTTAGAGGATGCTCCTTCTGATTATGGGGTTGTGGGTTCGAATCTAAGCCGAGGTCCTGTACCGCAGTAGGTGTCGGCACGTTTAAGAACCCTTTGTGCTCAATGACCTTAAATGGCTTCATCGGCTTTTACAACGTATCCTTATAACCGAATGAATCTTGACTGGGACGCTAAACAACAAATAGGCCAACCAAATGTCTAATCCGGGCACTAGATTTCGAACCATTTACTTTCGGGTCATTACAGGGGTACTAAAACCGCAGAACTATTACCATTTCTCAGGAAGCACATGTGATTAATATACAAGTGATAACACCTGTGGTTTTTGTACATCAACCTAGTACCTCGAAAAGTGTGAAAAAATGGTACACACTTCAGAATGATAGACGAAGGAATAGATATTAGATCTACAAGTTTCCCAATATAATTAATAAGATTTTCCCCTGTACTGAAAACCCTTTCACCTCCTTCACGTATCGTCTTAATTAAGATTTCATGACAGCATCTCAAATAGATACGTCTTGTCAGGCGCCGTGAAATATCAAAATGGTTAATTTATTGTGAAGAGCTATACATATAAGATGGTTTTAATTTGTGTACGGTATCGCCTGTCAGAGCGTCGAGGATGCACGATGAAATGATTTCATTCAATTATGAAATGTGAATTACAGATAGCGAGAGGTGAAGCGCCCAATTCGTGAAGATAATTAGGGAATAAAACGTTACAATAATAAGTCATCTGTAAGACGTAGATATGATGTTGTAAAGATCAACTGTACAAATATCCATCAACACAGACCTAACAAGCATGATTGAACCTCCTTACCCAGCATTTACCATTGATACACATATCCAGACTATCATCTTTACATCGTGTCCCGTCCAAAACTTTCGGTGCAAACAGATGGATGATATTTGTCCCGATAGCTTTGCAGTATAGTGCACATGGACTCGTTGAATCATGGTACGGGATCCACTTCAGATATTTCCCAGAATACAGTTCGTCATCATGTGCCGAGCACTGTGCGGCTCTGAAGGCTGATGCATCGGAGGAGCATGGCTAAAATAACAAAGGAGAGATTGATTATGGGCAAAGGAATAGACTCAGGAATCAAACATGTTACGATACAATGTTTACTCACAGTAGAGAACATGTACATACAATCAAGCCCCATTAATCCAGACGCCAATAATCCGGATGTTTCACCTTCCGGAAAAAACTTCTAAGGAACATAATATTAAAATTGCATTCATCATTACAACATTCGGACATTTTTCTTGGGAAAGAAAGGGTCCGGATTAATATCTCTCTCTCTCTCTCTCTCTCTCTCTCTCTCTCTCTCTCGTGTTTTCCCACCACTTATCGCAGTCGAGAAAAGGTAATATCCGATTTATGTATCAGTAGAGAATTAATTATGGTTAGGAAACTCAGAAATGCCCAATGGCCATTCGAACCGAGCACTTGTCAAATTTGCTAAACTTAACTCTTTCACTTAGAAAGGACACGGGACGAACATTTGTGAATTTACAATGTGTTCACTAATTTTAACAATAGCTTGCATACAACAATCTTGTATAAGGGAAAAAAGAGATAAGGAATGACAGACAGACAGAAAAAAGTATACAGCACAGCGGCCCTTTCGTCTGTAAATTTTTAATGTGTATTTGTAAAAAGCGTGGGTGTTCAAATGGAGCCGGATGTAGCTGTATACATAGCGATTCTATCACAAATAAAAATAATGTATCTCTATGAGGGTTGTATCTTTTTATTTCTTGCCATCTGCGTCTATTTACTCTGGTAATATAACTTTATTTTAATGTATAAATCTTGAATCTCATTCACAGATATGTGTCTCAAGAGAGTACCAGTATTATTAGTATATCATAAAAATGCTTGGAATCTCAAGCGCTCGGGCGATTTAGATCTCATTATGTAAAAATGCAACGAACAAGATCTTTGGCATTTTTGGTGGATGTTAGCAGAAAATACCAGTGGTAATATCTGATTTTTTGTCCATAGGATATGCCAATTGACTCCTGCAAGGTCATGTCAGACTAATCAAAAGGTATTCGCATGCTGGTTCATTGGAGTTTGAATGTTCTGCAAACGAGGCCGCTGTCTTAACTATACTTACTCCAGCCGTGTTTTATATATAGATATTTAAAGGGAAAACTCATCTTCCGGACATGCAGTCCAATATCAAGTTTGAAATTAAAAATAATTGTTCATGTGTAGACCACATATGTTCCGAACTTGTTATAATATAAAGAACTTATATAAAGATTCGTAAACCCTTTGGCATTTCTTTTATATATATATTGCCTCTTTTTACTTCAAGGAAGGATCCACGGGAATGGGTGGAATACTTTCATTTCATGTCAAAATTTACACGATGTTTTTACTGCTCTACAAGGTTTCCTATATTTTTAGAGACAAAAACAAGTCGAATTGCATTAATCTCTTTTCTTACAATATTTATTTATTTGGCTGTCCCTGACTTTCGGATTAGACAGTAAAAACCGAGGTCCCGTGTCACAGTAGGTGTTGGCACGTTAAAGAACCCTGTCTGCTCTACACCTATAAGTGCCAAGCAGAGGCAAAATCTGTCGCCCTTCACCGGTACACGGTAACGTCTCCGTATGAGTGAAATATTCTTGGGTGGGGCGTTAAACAACAATACAACAACAACTTGGAATACTTTCCCTTTCACCAAAATAAATGTTTCTGATAATATCATGGAGGAGGTTTCATTAAGAATCTATCTCGTCCGTTCATTGAGCTAATAAAAGTATCTTTATGTTAATTCAAACCGATTTAAAACTTGATATCTGAGGACTCATTCACCAACAATCTCGTGATAACTGTATATTGATTTAGTTTTGCCAAAATGCACTTGCAAACATTTTCATCCCGTTTTAAATTTACTTGTTCCCATCATATTTCTAGTCAATGAATTGTCCGTTTTGAATTTGCCAACTGACGATGAGGGGAAATATGGCAAATATGAAACGAGGGAGAAAATTCCCCTGTACACAGTAATATCAATCATGATGTCATTAGTGCTTGAAATTTCATATTGAACTATTTAACAAATTATCTTAATTTTGCTAAATTTCGCTGAGGTCAAAATTCATCATAGGTGGTCAATTGTTTTAACATGTATAATGAGAAAATTGAATACATGTATACCAATAGGTACAATCGCCAAGCCGTACAAATGCAAATAAAAGGAGCCAATACTGCTAATAATAAGTAACTCATGGACACAATAAACTGAAAATAAAGTAATACTAACAACACTAAAAACGGGGGTGATTTCAGGTGCTCCGGAAGTGTAAGGAATTCCTGCTTTACGCGCGGCACCTGGCATGCCACCTTTGTATCGAATCCCGTAATAGTCGTAATACTCGTAAACGACAAACGCAGGATGGGATTAGGTTTAAGACGAGGGGTCTACATTCCCCATCATCTGTAGCACTGATGTTTCGTAACAGTCAAAGTTATGATGGCGACCGTAAAACTTTTGAAGTGACCACCTTAGTCTTACCACAAGACACCCTTGGTTAAATTTCAATATATGGCATTTCTATAATTGACCACTTACAATTACGAGTAATTCCAGTCACAAGATTTATGAAAGGACAAACGGAAATCTAGCATTTTCTTGCATTAGGTATTTTTCTTTACAAATCGATGTGATAATTCAGTCCCTTATTACTTTGTTGTGGAGTAATATTTCAATCAAAGCGTTTGTTCTGGATTTTAATCAGTTATGTTTGTTTCGAGAATAAAGTATCATTCAATTTCCTGTTTCTATTATTGTATTAAATCCATCTTTTTTATAATGCAGGGTTCATGATATTGGCAGAGAATAAAATGCAATGTATATACAAATTCATTTCAAGAGATTAAATAATATTCTGCTGCCTCAAATTATTGCGATGCCGGTTGCGCAATGAGCTGGACTATCACTGAATCCTTATACAAATGCCGAAAAGTCACAAATTCGGATATAGATTTATTACAAGAGCTAAATTCGATATGATGAGAGCTCATATCTAAAGACAAAGCATATGTTATTCTACCAAAACGTCTTGGGGAAAGACTCTCCAACAAAAGGTCGAGAGATGCCCATCGTCCGAAACCTTATGACTAAACTGACACACTGGGTGCTAAATCAAGAATAACTGGAATTACTAAGAAACAATTAGGGTCGGATCTCTGTCCATAAATTACTTTAATAGGATGTGATTTATGGGTAAATCTTGTGCAGTGTCAGTGTTAAGACTCATAGTATGGGCTTAACGCCCATAGAATGTGTATCTAATGTACTTCCTATCCATTAAGAACGGCCGTTTAATTCTAATCGAATAATGAATGTTTCTTAATGAAGGGGTAATGTGAAGTGTTCAACAAAGCACATTTTGATACCCATTCTTGTTTGATGGGCATTCACAGAACATTCACGTTACTGTCTGTTCTGAGTGTTTGTAATACGTACCAAATCTACAAGAATTAATCTTCATTATCTTCCATGGCGGTTTTTTATGCAAAGCTCGGTAATACTTAAAGGTGTAGGTTAGGGATTAGGGTAAACTGACCTCTTTCCCTGCCATCATATATTTTTCTCATTGTTTCTTGTTCGGTTTACTTCTCCTTATTTCAAGTTTCAACGAGTCAAGTAGGGAGGAGGTTTTGTCATACAATACGAGAGAGGCTTCTTACCCTATATTGATATTGATATCATAGGAGAGTTTGGCTAAATTTCTTAACATTCATCATACCACGGCACCAAATCCTCAAAAGGTTTCTAGAATATTGTATTGATATTGAAATATGAACTGAAGCCCAAAAATGAGTATCCGAGATTGATCTCAACACTACATCCGCTTTTGTAATTTCATATTTCTCTATTGTTAAATCAAACGTACCTCATTATTGCATGTAGAATATCGAATTGCATTTCCTTTGCATCCTTTTGCGTATCGCCGACTTCTGACGCATCGCCGCAACTGATAGGTGGCGCCTCCGTCGCAAGTCCGCGAGCACTCACTCCACTCTGTCCAAATGGACCAATAATCTGCGAAAACGAAGGGAACCTGAAGAAACACAAGAAGGGCGTTAAAAATAGGACAAATAATCAATGCATCACACAATATGTTTACTAATATTTTCGCAGATGTACCCTTAAATTACATGGTGCCGTATTTTTTTTCAATAATCTGCTTTATCGATGAATTAAATTTAAATAAATAAATCTAAATCCCAGTCAATAGCCTTATAATGTTAAATACTTAAATGAACTGCCTATTGATCCGTCCATTTACCCGCCCCTGCTCCCCTAACCTTCCAAGGTTTTGTATCCGGATCGAGCGGTCTAAGCACCGTGCATTATATCATAGTACGTTTTATCTTTGGTACATGTTATGGTACTCCTAGCGGTCATTACAGGTACTAAGGGTATGTATTTCAAATGACTGACGGTATATTTTCTACAAACTCCCTTCATTGAACAGTGACAATTCGAAATAACGATGCAATACATGTGACCTTGGATTGACTTTTATCTTACACAGTAAAACAACTGTTTTATGCGTTTGACTTAATTTCGCGATGTTCCTGACAGAAAGAAAATTTTTCGCCGTGACGCATAAGGATAAAACAGTTATTTTAAGTCATATACAATTTCATGAAAGCATGCCCCGCAAACCCATCATTGAAACAAAATCGTTATACTAAGAGACTGTGCATTGTCGTTTACGATACTGCTCAAACATATATGGAACATATCATTGCATGATACTTTTTTCATGTCATTAGATTTATGTTTTATATAATAGCTACGACATCTAGTATTGAAATGCATGTGGAATGTTTGATTTTAAGTTTTGTAACTTTAATTCTTAGATATGGCAATTGGGAATTTTATATGTTGCGTCGAATGAACAGAAATAATTCTATAAGGATAAACTAGGACCTCTGAGACGCCAGCGATGAGAGTAGGTGCTACGGAATATCCTCCTTTATCAGTATTTTCAGTACTTTGATTAAGCTCTAATAGGCTTTCATACTCCTAAAAACTTTACGCTACTATGCAAAGTTATATATCGACGGGTTTCGTAAGTTTGAGCTATGGTCACTAGTGAAATTTAGCAACCGTCATCACAAACCTGTACTTCATCAAGGTAACATCTACCTAAATAATCTCCTTGGTCGAGCAGACATGCCAATTGTGCTTGTCTTGACTTTAAATCTTCCTTTAGTCATACAAGACTCTCTGTGTGGGCCATTAGTGTCAAAATTTCAAGTAGAACTCGGACACACTTCTCATCAACGGCAAATCAACGCATTGTTCTGGTGTTTATGCCAGCCGAATTGATATTTTCGAAACTCGACTCCATGTAAATACAAAAGTCTCATCCAACTACTTCAATGAAAGAGAGAGATAATAATTAAACGCCCCCGAATATCAACAAATGTTTCTTATTTATCTGTTTCGTTATATGTTTGATATACATTTTAAGATTACATGTATCGAATTATTTGCATTTTTAGGAGAGGTCACAAAGTTCGTAGAACTTTCGTTTTCAATAATAGCGCGGTACAATCATGCTTCAGAGATTTGATTTGAACGATGCGAATAGTTTTATCACTTGTAAGTAGATCCAGATATATTTAAAGCTGCAAATCATAAAGAATCAGTAAATGAATGCTATATGTCGCGATTTTTTTCGCAAAAATTAAAATTTGCGTTCAAATGGTTTATAGACAATATATATCATGCATATGAAAATCATTCGAAAAAATGCATTTCTGTGTCAGACAGTAATTTGAAATTTTTATGTTCACAGGTAAAAATTGTCGTCTGCATGACAAGTTTATAATAAGGACTTTAGGATTCACTTTAGTTACGAATCACAAATGATGTTATATTAAATACATCAGTTCCAATAACCCTGAACTTTTCTACAAAACACAATCCCATTTATTTGTTGTCTGTGACCTCATCGATGATATGTTTATCTTTATCATAATTGCACAAGCAACCAAGATTAATTTTCGTAGGTATTGAATTTCAAGAACAAAGTTATTAAGTTTTCGTTACCGGGAATTCAATATTCCATGAAATTTCACACTTTGCCGTCGTTTGTTAAACTAGAGTAAAGTCGTTGTGATTTGGATTAGAAAAACGGAAATCGTTATGCAAAATACAGCCTGAAAAAATGTCACGCATGCGGTTCTTAAGATACTAATGCAAAATCTTATTAAGATTCAGAGATTTCAGAGATAGGTTTATGGTCACTACTATCCCTTAACTAAGAGGAGAAACTCTCAGAACAACTGATATATATTCCATGATTTCCAATTACAGTCTAACCTGTTTTAAGAGACCGTCCAAGGGAAGGAGCAAAAAGGGTCACATATGACAGGTGGTCTCTTAATTCAGGTGATTTATATAGGAAAAAAACTATTTTGGGAACCATACATTTAGGTCACATTAGACAGGTTTTCCTTTAATTCAGTGGGTTATTAAGGCAGGCTAGACTGTAATACTTTACCCCCCTCCTCTTGTCTGACTTCAAATCCGTTCTTATGTAGTTTTTATTTAGTTTTCTTTCTAATGAGAGCTTTCCAGCTTTCTGATATCCTTCCAATTCTTTTGTGAATACAGAATTAATATCGTTTTCTCCCTCATACTTAGGGATTAACTTAAATAATTTTTCATTTTATTGAGAATTATTAAACCTCCAATAAGAATGAAAGAATCTGATTGGTTGATGACTAAACAATAAATGTAGCTGATGCTTCCTGTGTCACGTGAGTAGTAATGACTGGAATTCCTCCACGTGCACGAAGTATTTACCGGTCAATAATATTAATGACCGCTTTTCCTGACCGCTGCAATATTTTCAAATGACGGGATATTTTTAAGAACATTATTTTTAGTTCGTTACCTTTAACGATACAGACTATAACTGAAATCTACATTTAGAAATATGACGTCAGATGAAAAATCGCGTTCTACGTCATCCGAAGTCTAATGTAAATATGGCAAATGAATCGAGATGAACGAAAATGTCGAGCGAGAAACTGCAAGGAAACGGAAACAAGAGGAAAAATAATTAGTGTTGAAAAATACTTCTTGGTATGTGATTTACTAAACACCGATATATTTATTGTCAATGAAATTCTAAGCAAAACAA
>JACSZP010037941.1:0-11216 GCA_016161895.1 Pinna nobilis | reverse complement strand
AATGATGAAGAACTTACATGTAGGTTCAAGGGAACCTATAAGCACACCTTGACAAAGATAAAGTAAAATGTACACATGTAGGAAAGTAGGACTGTGCAGGTACTAGGTAGGTATGAAACATATCGTAATGCAAGAGGCCCAAGGAGGCCTACATTGCTCACCTGAGCAATATGAGCATAAGAAGAGATCAAAGATATTAGCTGAAAATGTTCAATAATGACATAGTCCAAAAAGACATCGAAAACCCATCAAAAGTCTAATTTCCGAATGTTAGCAAAATTGATGTCATCTTCAGACATCCTTCTAGATCACTCTGATGTAATTTGATCAATGTTTCATTCTATGCAGCCCTTTTGAAGAAGATGTTTCTCAAAAGAGGGTACCATCCTAGACCTATTTGAACATCCTCTGTATCCATCCTTTGGACAATGCAGCCAACAAAACAACAAAACCTGAAGGGGACCATGAGTATTCTAAACCTATAAAGTTTCATCCAAATCCCTCAAGTAACACAAAGTCTTCAAAGAGGCTCAGGAAAATAGAAAATATATAATCAAAAGCAGTTTGTAAAAATCAAGGTATGAGACAGGATTAGGATTGAAACAAACAGGTTATCTCTTATCAGTCCTGAAATATATGACGCAACACTGAGGAACAAGGGAAACTTTCATGTAAGGTTCAAGGAATAACTCTTAAGATAGCTATACAGGTATAACATATGAAGGAGCACAAGAAGCAGGTGACTTGAAAAGCCAAACATAAGTATGATGGTGGGCTAAAAAAATGAGGTACAAACTGAGCAGGTAAAAAATTTGGTAAGCGAATGGGTAAGTAGGTATGAAAAAGCTAAGTCAAAGACATACAAGAGTGGAAGAAACAATGTGGTCACACAATGAGGAGAGAAAACCAATGTCAGCAAAGTTGGTCGAATATAATGTGCTATAACACTGGGGCAGGGAATTTTTTAAGGTAGGTACTGGTAAAAAGAATTGATGAGTTAAGGTAAGCAGCTACTGGTTCTGTAGAAACTGTGATACATGTGGACTAAAGTATGCAAGACACACAACTCCTATAAATGGTCAACAAAATGTGTTGTCAAAACACTGGCATCCACAGATAGCAATAAACAGGAACAATGTGTATTTCACAGATTGATAGAAATCAAGATTACAATCAAAAAGTCAATCATTGGCACCAAATGAAAGAATACTTTATGTGAATTATGAAAGTTGTATCCTTTAACATTCAGAAAAGTATGGTTAAAGTTAAAACTTTACAAACGGAAGTCAAACACTAATGTAAAGGTCACAAGTTCAAAATCTTAACATCCAGTGCAAAAACAAGGTGCAATCAAGTTGCAAGTAAGTGAAAGGGTGGGTATTCATGAAACACATGGTGAAAAACATAACATGTCCTTTACCATTCTAAACAAATGACAGAAGTTAAGCCTTTAGAAAAGTAGGTCAAGGTCACACCATGGTCAAGGTCATATGTATGAGATAAAAAGGTTGAGACACAATATGAAGGGCCTTGTCACAAGGAGATCCATGAAGTATGAAAGAAATTTTTACCATTTGAAAGTGATGACCACAGTAGATGTTAAGATAGATAGGCAAACTAATAGTGCCAACAATCTCACTGTTGGGGTCATAAGGATGAAGTAAACAGTAAGAATAAGGAGGCAAAATATATAAACTGCAACTGTATAGTGACAAATTGTCTAAACACGGAATCTGCAGCAAGTAATGAAAAGTAGCACTGACTGTACACAGTGAAAACATAGTCATGTTCTACATATAATGTAAAGACACTAAGATGAAGAAGGAGGGAGTAACAAGAGCTGTGCATAAATGTACTTCACATCAAATATGCAAAGAATCATCAGGGAAAATCTGAAACGTTATGAAGTCATAAATGCAAGTAAGACAGTAGATAAGATTAGATAGATAAGAAAAATGACATTAATTGAGACACAGAGGTAAGTAATAAAGCTGAGCTTCTCTAGCCATGGAAGGGGAAAATATTACAAAGGTTTAAAGGTTATCTCTTGTATCAAACAAATATGTATAAAATTAATATGTGATCAGTTTTCTAAAGTAAAAATGTCAGAAGCACATGTGACTTTAATACTTAATAGTTAAGTCTCTAGTAGTAATTAAATGAGAAAGAAATACCAATATCTACATAGAAATTGCCATGTTAAATGTACAGAAATAAAAGCGTAACACCTAACAATTTTTTTATGCATACTGATAGTAAAGTCCCTTCTTTAAACACCAAAACAACACCGACATGATATGGTGAAGGTGAACTAAAATGGAATGAAGTACTAAAAATCAATGGCAGCAGTCATTAGACTTACAGCATCTTATGCAGGTCCCATGTCACAGAATGAGACATAGATCTACTGCATGACAATTAGGACAGAGAATCACACATATGAATTTGGACTCACATTTTGTCCACAGATATAGAAAAGTAACTGAAATAAGAGAAAGAATGAAACACGCAAAGCAAGATACTGAGCTAAAAAGAGTAATACATGTACTTGAGATTTAACAAGAATCATAGGAACATTCAACAAATGACTATGGGCCTAAATCACTCACCTGAGCAATATGAGCACAAGGAGATTGAGATCAAAGACATAAGCTGAAAATGTCCAACAATGATACATTTGAAAAAAAACCAACATCAAAAATCCTGACCCTGGATCTGTCCCTATCCTAATTTAGTAAAAGAGGAAAAAAACTTGGTAGGGGCTCAGAGCATATACTTCCTGTAAAATTTCATTCAATTCCCTGAATTGGTTTTGAAGTAAATAAGCCTACAGTATTAAACCCCCTTTCATTTTAAAAAATTTCTTTTAAGAAAGTGTTTCTTAACCATAGTCTAATGGTAAGGCATGTAATAAAGCAAACTGATGAAATCAGAGGCAAGTGGTGAAACCGGTAACCTTAGGAGAAAATGTCCACAAATTCTAAAGTCTAGAAAAACCACAAAAATGTGTCAAAAAACCTGATTTAAGAATGATATGATCAAAACCAAAAGCAACAACATTTCTTAACACATCCCTCTAAAATCCCAAAAAAGAATTACTATTTATCTAAACATGTAGTAATTCTGATGCTTAAAACGAAGGATGCCTATAAGAAAGTCAAAAGTCAATTCCCTTTGACTTCGTTATAGACCAACTACTCTGTATATATAGTCATGTAATAAAGCAAACTGATGAAATTAGAGGAAAACTGTGATATTGATAACCTTTAGGACAAAATGTCAAAAAATTTTAAAGTCTAGAAAAACCACAAAATGGGTCAAAAATCTGATTTAAGAATGATATGAACAACATTTCTTAACACATCCCTCTAGATCTATCTGACATACAATATACAGTCGAATCTTGAAAACTCGAACGTCAATCTCTCGAAGTTCTCGATCTCTCGAAGTAAAGGTACAGTCCCGATTTTTTCTCTTAATAAATTAACGAAATTAACTCTCGGTCTTTCGAATGTTAACGTCGAAAATTTCGATCTCTCGAATAAATCTCACAGTCCAAAGCTTAAATTACCTATGAAATATCATATCATTCTTTTGAAATCCCAATTTTGGTAGACATCTTGATTACCGGCTTTTTATTTAGCAATCAAGATGACGACAATGTTAAATTATTTGAGAACATTTACCAAATTGATGCATAATAAGAATAGTGTACGGAAAAGGGAGTGAATAAGAGAGTTTGTGCCGGCGGAATAGCGTTATGCTTGAAAGATATCGTATATTTGAAAACTCGAAGTCTCGAAAACTCGAAGTTTATCAGCAGTCCCAAGCACTTTGAGTTTTCGAGATTCAACTGTATATAGTTTTTCATTCTATGCAGCCCTTCTTGAGAAGGTTTATCAAAGGGGAGTATCCTCGTGGACCTATTAGATTCCATCCCTTTTCCATCCCTGGGCAGACCTAGCTGAAAAGAACTATTGTAGAGGACCATGAGTACTTCAACCATACAAAGCTTCTTCAATATCCAACCAATTATTCTTTCAAGAAGTGGAAAATGTGAAATTTTAGGTTAATTAACCCATTCACCCCTGAATACACATTTAGGCTTGCCTAACTCATTGATATAAGGAAGAGTCCATCAGATTTCAGGGGTGAAAGGGTTAATAGACAGATTAACAGTGTGCTATAACTGTAGCTCTTGAGTCTTTGGCTCGGGAAAGCTAAAGAAAAGAAAGAGAGAGAGAAAGAATAAAATTGAAATGATTAGAAATCGGAAGGACAGAATGTTGGTTTTTTGGCAGGCACTGCTTAAAAATTTCCATATTTTCAACATCAATGAAAATTCAAATGGGATTTCCCTTTCTGAAATACAGACAGATATCTCCCTTGTTCATCAACAGTAGATACCACTACAAGGTGTGAAGATCCTCAAGGTCATTTTGCCTGTCAAAATAATGCCAGTCCTGGAAGTAAGTTTTAAAAAAAGGGGAGATAATACCACTTTTAGGAAAGGGAAATGGACAATGTAATTATGCCCATCCGAGGTTGGCAAGACTGGGTCATCACATTCAGTGAGACGATATTACTTATTCCCGCAAATGGGATGACAATTTATACATTGAAAAACAATACACAATGGGACTTGTAAATTTAGAATTTGAACAAAGACTTTTATGACAAACTCTTACATTCATAAATTAATAAATTGTTCAACCAAAAGATATCTTTCCTGTTTGCCACTTTTTTGAAATAAGAAATAGCTGTATCAGAATCTCTTGCAGTTGTCACCATTGGCAACATCAAACAGATTGCATCGTCTTCCTGTGCAGTTGACACTCACTGAATACAGATCTTCAGTCACAGAATTCTGTTATGTTTGGAGAAGCCAACCCTCAAGAGTTGGTTATCAGGCAATTTAAAGTTATGCATGCTCTAAAAAGAAAATAAGAGTATAATCATTTGATACTATCTTATTTCAAGAAAACATTGCATTTCAATACAATATATATTTAATAGTGAAAAAGGACTATAATGAAGTCTATGGAGTTGGGCAAAAGTTAAGAGGGGCGATAACGAAGTTATAGGCATTTAGTGCAGTGGAGAGGGGCTACAATGAAGTCTTATGGGTAGAGGAAATGGAGAAGGGCTTTAATGTAATGCAAGGGGTTAGGCACATAGGAGATATGTGGGGATCGAGGATTTTTTCCAGGAGGGGTCCAAATTTTCAAGGGGGAGGGGTGGGGATTTGGACTTGTGTCAAGAAAAAAATAACCCTGTTAAAATATGTATCTAAGCATAATTTACCGATTGTGGTATATACTTTACAGATTCCAGGCAGGAGTCCGGACCCTCTTGAATCCTTCTCTAGATCCGTGCATGGGAGAGGGACAATAAAGGAGTCTGAGGGACTGGCACATATTATAGAGAGAAATACAACATCAGAAAACCAAGAAGAGCATAAATTTATTTACCAACCATTAAGGCAATAGCAGCCTCCTCTTTTGATTTCATCTGGACTAATGCTTTCCCATTTTGTCGACTGAAAAGTGAAAAAGAAAAAAATATATCACAAGTACTTTGTAAGCTGTTTTAAGAGACTATCCATTGTATACATGGTCCATATGACTGGTATTTTAAATCAGGTGATTTACAGAGGTAAATAACATTGAAAAGTAAATATTTAGATCACATAAGTCATGTAGCTGCTGAAATTAGTGAGATTTTAAGTAGGTAGACAACAGTACAGCTGGTTGGAGGTTTCGACTCTGTATATTGATGCCCTCACTTTTCATTAGTGGCATGACAGGTTTCTGGTCCTGCATATTAGACGGCAAAACCAAGGTCCGATTCGAGCCATTTTGCCAGTTTAATGGCGAAAGGCCAGTGGTTTCATTGGGTTCAGGTCCCCACCATATGACTGAATAGATTAACTCAGCTGATACAGATTTTACCGGTTATACAAGTCATCGTTTGGTTCAAAGTATGTAAGAGTCCAAGTTGATTGGCTTCAAAGTCATTAAAAAGGACATCAAGATGTTCAGGAGAGATAAGAGTGTCTGGCTCTAATAGATCCCCACCATTTATCCAGAATAAATATCCTGATATTACCAAAAAATAAACGTGGCACTTACTCTATTTGTTTACAAAACTGAACTTCTCCAAAGTCAGCAAAAGCTTCCATGATGTCACTTCCTGTGATTGTAGGCCTAGAATAACAAAAGACATTAATAGAATCTTCAAAAACATTTTAGTACGTTGTATGCTGTTGATAAAAAATATCAAAACCAGAGGGTAAGGACATGACTATCTAGAACAAGACTCAGGATAAATATGTATCCATGTATGGTAAATAAACTGGAGAATACCAATTCTTTTCAGATTTCAAATTAACAGGAATCTTTTAACTTTCATACAACACTGCAATGACTCACAAAACCAAACCTACAGTGATAAAAATAAATGAGATTTATAAGTTTTATAAGACACGAAGTCTCATGTAACAGTGGTGCATCAGGACTGGAAGTTTCATGTAATAGTTGTGCCTCATGACAGGAAGTATAATGTGAAAGTGGTGGCATATGACAGGAAGTCTAATGTAGCAATAGTGCCTAACGAGAGGAAGTCTCATGTGAAAGTTGTGGTACATGACAGGAAGTCTCATATGAAAGTGGTGTATCATAGGAAGTCTCATGTGACAGTGGTGCCATGAGACAGGGAGCCTCATGTTACATAAATGCCTCAGGACAGGAAGTCTTGTATAACAATAGTGCCTCAGGACAGGATCAGAATCGGTGTAACAATGATTACTCACAACAAGATATCTCAGTGACTGTTGTATCATAGGAAGCCTCATATCACATTTGTGCCTCATGACAGGAAGTCCCATGTAACAATGCTGCCTCATTACAAGAAGTCTAATGTAACAGTGGAGCCTCATGGCAAAAAGTCTCATGTGAAACTGGTGCCACATGACAGGAAGTCTAATGTAGCAATAGTGGCACATGATGTGAAGGAATGGTGCCACATTAGAAGAAGTCAAATGTAACAATAGAGCCTAATGACAGGAAGTATCGTCTAAAAGAGGTGCCTCATGATAGGAAGTCTCATGTTGGAGAGGTGCCTCATAAAAATAAGTCTCCTGTAATAGTGGTGCCTCATGACAGAAAGTCTCATGTAATAAAGGTGGTCCATGACAGGAATTCTCATGTTGGAGAGGTGCCCCATGAAAATAAATATGTCTCCTATAACAGTGGTGGCACATTACATGAATTAGTGGTGCCACATTACAAGAAGTCAAATGTACTATGTAACAGTTATGTCTCATGTTACAGTGGTGTCCAATGAAAAGAAGTCTCATGTAACATTGGGCCTTTATTCTCATGTAAGTCTCATGTAATAGAAGTGCCTCAGGACAGAAAGCCTCATATAATTGTTGTGCTTAATGATGGGAAGTATCATGTAACAATGATGACTCATGACCAGATATCTCATGTGACAGTGGCATATCATGAGAAGTCTCATGTGACAGTGGTGCCATGAGACAGGAAGTCTCATGTTACAATGTTGATTCATGACACAAAGTTTCTCATGACAGTTGTCTCTCTGATGCAGTATGTAGTCATCATGACAGCTATCACTGTATATCTACGATTGATGTCTAATGTTTTGGTGACAAACAGACAGACAAAAAATATACATTTATTAATCTTAGACTAATTGACCAAACAAAGCAGGTGAGAAATTTAAATTTGTCCTGTACAATACTTACAACAGATTACTTAGATACAATACAGCTGATGGTGGAACCATTTCCATGCACCTGTTGGCCCCTACTGGCACTCGGTGAAGGCCACAGGCAGTGTAGTCTTTTGTCAGCTCCTGTATATAAAGAACAACAAATAAAAGCAGGGCTTGATATCAACCACTTTCCCAATGTGGCCCACAAAGCTAGTACGTAAGTTCTGCTAACCCTATCAGCCTTCAACTGGCCTGCTAGATCATAGCGCTGAGACAAAAACATTGTCAAGTTTGTTAATACCTTGTAGGCAGTTATGAGATTTAAAGTATCTGATGCATTAACACAGACAAGGCGGAATACTTTCAATTTGGACTAAAGATGGGATAGACTATTCTGTATGTTTACTTATGTGTATATTATTGATAGTAAAATTGAGTTTAAGATAAAGGGGATGATTTGAGTACTGTAAAGCCAGAAATTTTCACGGAACATTATTTTGGCGAATCGGTTAAGCCATGCAATTATTCGTGACACTATATTTTCGCATGTTTGCTTGTTAAGTATTCAAAGTTTTGTTGTAATGAGCATTTTATTAAAAGTTTGTATATTATGCGAGACTTTTATTTTCGCGAGTAATTGCTCTCACGTAATAACGCAAAATAAAATTCTCACAAATAAAACCAGATTTACACTATATAGAAATTTAAGTACAATGTATGTTTACATTAGTAATGGTAAAACCTGCATTATTCTCACATAAAGAACAGCTTGATTTTTCAAATTTCCACTGAACAATAAGGCCAGTTCACCAACAAGAAATTTACAACAGATTAACAAATGGCGGAAGGTCCAGTGCTTATTTTGAGCTCTGTGTTATCATGGTAAAAACAAGTGCAGAAACTATTCTACTTATGTTGGTACTGTTGATAAAAAGATCAAAACAGACATTTGAAGTGACAAAACAATAACTGCCTGTGAAATAATAAGGATGATAATACTTCCCGCTGTTGTAGTTGCTGTGTTGTTGCTGCTTAACATCCCACTCAAGAATATGACATGTATATGGAGCATGACAACCAATACCAATGTGGCCATTTTCCAGAAGGAGATGGCCACATGAAAATCTCCTATCTCAAATGAGCATGTGACTAATCTACAGAATGAGACAGCCACATGAGAATCTCCTATCTAACATGACCATGTGACCATTCTCTAGAATGAGATAGTCACATGAGAATCTCCTTTTTCATATGAACATGTGAGTATTCTCTAGAATGAGACAGGCATATGATAACATCCTATCTCACATGAGAATATGACCATTCTCTAGAATGAGAGTCAAATGAGAATATCCTATCTCACATGAGCATGTGGCCATTCTCTAGAATGAGATAGCCATGAGAATCTACTATCTCACACGAGCATGTGGCCATTCTCTAGAATGAGATAGTCACATGAGAATCTCCTATAACACATGAGCATGTGACCATTCTCTGGAATGAGATAGTTGCATGAGAATCTCCTTTCTCATATGAACATGTGAGTATTCTTTAGAATGAGACAGCCATATGAGAGTCTCCCATCTCACATGGCCATGAGACCACTCTGAGTCTCTATTACAAGTATGTCATACATAGCATAGTAAAGTTTAAAACAATTTGGAACTTCAAAATTCTACTACTGCTTTACACCTCCTTGATTTATCAGATACAACTTTTAGTATGCAAATTGATATTAAAATCTGTTTAGAAAACAAAAAAATAGTTTTCTATTTTTTTCAGATTTTTTTTATACGAATTTGTAAACTTAGACAAACTACATTTACACACAAAAACTAAATTCAATACTGTAAATCCAGTTTTATTTGCGAGAATTTTATTTTTGCCCTTTTTGTTTTTGCACAAGCACTTACTAGTGAAAATAAAGTTGTTGCTTTATATATACTAACCTGATATTAACATGCACCATTCAGCATAAACTTTTGACTTACCCAGTAACATGCACACATGCAAAAATATTATGCCACAAATGATTACATAAATACTAATTCACCAAAATAAAAGTTCCGCCAAAATTTCTGGATTAACAGTATCTACATGTACAATGCCAATGAAAAAAAATTCCAAGAAACTACAGCACATCTGACAGACAGGCAGAAAAGAAATCAATATGTCCTCTTTTGTTTTCCAGTAGCAAATTGATAAATAGGATAAAAATGTCATTCAGTTCTGAGATGCTCTGTAAACTGGTCATCAATAGAAAAAGGAACATTTAGTTTCATTACTTACACATTCTCTTGGTCCTGTGAGATGGACTGAATTAAATCTGGATACATTTACCACAATCCTGCAGTCCCACAGCTTCAAGTTGTCGAGATACATAACAGCTGAAAGAAAAGAAATCATAACAAAACCAAAAAAAATATGTATTGCAAGCTAAGTACAGTGGAATATCGCCTTAAAATCACCTCTCATTACTGACCATCATACTCAGTGTGTTTATAAATTCAGTGGAGTTGGTCTATAACAAAGTCCAAGGGGATTGACTTTTGACTTCGTTATAGGCATCCTTCGTTTTAAGCATCGGAATTTACTACAGAAATAGATAAATAGTAATTCTTTTGAGGGTTTTTATTCCTCTTCTTTATAGCACTGAATTCGCTTTAAGCCGATTCTAGAAACCGGACTATCCCACCGGACTAACCGGACGTTTAAAATAATATATTATAAACCGACTCTACTGTACATGTAGTTATACTCTAATGCACTCAGACCTCGTTAATCAGACCAATTTAAACCAGTCACTTGGGTCATCTTAAAGGTGATGTTCAACTGTACTCAGGAGCCCACCTTACTAATCCGACCATTTTTAGCTAGTCAATTAGGTGGTCTTAAAAGTGATGTTCAACTGTACTCAGGGGCCCACCTCACTTATCCGACCATTTTAAGCCAGTCACCTTGGGTGGTCTTAAAGGTGATGTTCAACTGTACTCAGGGGCCCACCTCACTAATCTGACCATTTTAAGTCAGTCACCTTGGGTGGTCTTAAAAGTGGTGCTCAGCTGTACTCAGGGGCCCGCCTCACTAATCTGACCATTTTAAGCCAGTCACCTTGGGTGGTATTAAAAGTGGTGTTCAACTGTACTCAGGGGCCCCCCTCACTAATCTGACCATTTTAAGCCAGTCACCTTGGGTGGTCTTAAAAGTGGTGTTCAACTGTACTCAGGGGCCCCCCTCACTAATCTGACCATTTTAAGCCAGTCACCTTGGGTGGTCTTAAAAGTGGTGTTCAACTGTACTCAGGAGCCCGCCTCACTAATCTGACCATTTTAAGCCAGTCACCTTGGGTGGTATTAATAGCAAGATTTAACTGTATTTTCCGTTCCAAAAAGTGTTATTTATCATCAATAGCAAACGTCATGTCTGCTGCTCTGCTGCTCTGCTGCACATATATGCACGTTGATAAAGCAAAACAAAAT
>JACSZP010037935.1:0-18297 GCA_016161895.1 Pinna nobilis | reverse complement strand
TATATTCTATAATTTCTAGTTTCTGTTTTAAATCTTAATTTCTATGACATACTCAATTATGCGTTTTGCTTCATAAAAAGGCACTACTACAAATATAAGGATATGGTCAGAATAATAAAAAGATCAGTTAGCTAAATTACCTAATGTCTTGGTTTATTTGTTTGTATTTGTTTTTAGTTGCTATTTTTGTTTGTTTTTCTTAATTTGTAATATTTGACTTATTAACGTAAGAGGATACCATTTATTTTCTGTTCAGTTATTGTGGCAATTATGTAAATCACTAGTCAAAAATAAATGAATGGGGATATAAGAGTTTATTAAACCAAGAAATCCATATTCTCCAATGAAAGTGCATATCAATTTTGCATGATATAAACAAATGCGCTTTTTCATTGTGATGTGAATTAGAAATCTCTTGTTATATACATGTAATGTAACGTTAAAGCCCTTTATTTATTGTTTCTAAAAGTAAATGACAAAATCTCTCATTATAGTTACACCTTTACTTACCTTAAATCTCATTGATTTAGTAGTGAAAATCCTTGATAAATCAATCTCAATGAAATGAAACTAACTGTGACATGAGTTCCTGTAAAATTTGTAACTAGTTATAGTTGTCTCATGGTTAATTCAAAAGGTATAACAAATTTACTGTTTATAAGACGAACAGCTTTGTGCTTCTGTGTATCAAAATTAAGAGAATGGCGCATATCCGCTATTACAAAATAGCTTGCATATTCATATAATTCGGGTTGCTTACGTAGTATGTAAAGCATAACTACGACTGACATTGTATGAAAAATTGAGACAATCAATAGGTACCCAATCATGTATGAGCACAATACATAAAACATGTATTTCAATGTATGAGTATGAAATTTAACTTCATGTGATCTTTAAAGCTACCGGTATATTTATGAAAACATTTTTGAGAGGATATGCAATCAAAGCGTAAAGTCAGACATAGTGATCGATGGAAGTAAAGTTTAAATGCAGTCACTTAAATCACACGAAGTCAGTTCCTGATCACATCTGTCATCATAGAAATATGTGTAGATTTCAGAAGTAAACAAAAGTAAAGTATCCGAAAGAACTGAGGATGTCAACCAATGAAGAAGTCAGAACTTTGAAAAAAAACTGTCTTGATTCATTTCGCCGTAGTTTCGTCAGATCACAATATGAATACTCTAGTCTCGCTTTATAATTCCTGTCCTTCGGGTGAAATATTAAAAACAAAAGCCTCGTATCATCCGTATCCTAGAATCGGTAGCAAGCGCCTAGTGTAGTCAAAATGTTAATACCACTCACCAACATTCGATGACATCTCCATATTAGCGAATGATCTTACGTGGAAAACTTAACAGCAGCAACGTTTGGGATATACCGATCAGTGAATGACTGCAGTTTGTGTTCAATACCACAAGGAACTTGAATCTCAACATCATTAAACACAGAAAAGTTGAAGTCGAAATATGTGTTGTTTTTACTGTATTCTTCCACTGAATGGAATGACTGCACTTGTTGTTGAATTGATCATCGTCACACTTATACCGCTTAAAGGTTTTATATATTGTCCAATGCTGAGTACGTTGAGTAATAAAATAAATCTTTGATCTTAATATGTCGACAGACAGCGTCTGTGACATAACACTCCAGTTTTAACGGTCTTATGTAAAGGACAGCTATGTCCAAATGATTACTTTTGAATCGAATTCCCTGTTGAATAGTGTCATTGCTGACATGGGCTCGCCTGGGCTTGCATAATGATTAACAATTGTCAAATGTAATTTGCTATTAATACTAGTAAAATGTACAATATTAGTTACGTTGTTTGTATTTGGCCTAATACGATATAAATGCGAAGCTCGAGCCACACATGGCATTTTCGTTCCACCTATATATTGTATTAGATAAACTACACACCATGTAACGAATATATCGTACTGACTACCATTCTTGATTATCACAATAGTTTTTATTTCCAGCGTGTGACTTAAGCCCATTATTTGTAATTCTCTCATCAAATGTCTCTACAAATGGACGTCTGTTCTCGGTCGACGCCATTATTGTTTGGGATCCTAACAAGGTCAACTCTCGCATCAAACCCATATAAAAACCCAGCAACCCCATTTTAGAAAATCACGGAGCTGTATTAAATATCCGCTGTTTTCACGTGATCTAGTTTAAACAATTGTATTTCAAGATTTCGTTTGTCAGTAAGATATTTAAGTTTACAGAGATGCATTTTCTTCATTGCTCCGCTCAGTAATTTGTCTCTTGGTTTAAATATTTGATCAACACATGAAAGTCCTTTCCGGAAGTCTGGTTACTTTTTCGTTATAATAGAAATGGGAAATTGAAGATAACAGAGGGGCATTCAAAATTCTAAAGTCGAAAACAGACAAAGCCATGGCCAAAACAAAGAGAACAACGCTTCAGACAGTAATCTACACATTAACATTTAAAAATAAAAATAGATTTACACGAACCCCACTAATAAAGGGGGGAGTTCAAGTGCTTCGGAAGAGTGAGCAACTCCTGCTCTGCGCATGGCATCCATCGTGTCACATTATTAGCTAGTTCGGTCAGTTCGATTAAGATGACTCTGCTTAGAACTTTACATGTGGCTGACAGTATCATAATATTGATCTACATGTAATTGTGTTGTGCTTCTTTAATTTTGCGAAAATCCCTGTCTTGCATGAGGAAGGTGTTGTCTCTAATAGCCAGGTGTTTGTCAATATAGAGCTAGGACAGGCTAGGACGAAAGTTGTTCATCAGCCTTCAGCATTTCACCCATTATCTGTCCTCTCTAGGCGCCTCCCCACTTTTTTAGGCATCAGATAGCTCTTTTGATCTTCTTATGCTTTTCTTTCTTATGTTTATCTCTCTCCTTCTCGGACGCATACACAATTCACTACTTATCACACTTTATTCTGTTTCTCTCTCTCCTTCTCGGACGAATACATAACATACTACTTATCACACTTTATTCTGTTTCTCTCTCCCCTTTTCAGACACATACACAATTCACTACTTATCTCTATTTATTCTGTTTCTCTCTCTCCGTCTCGGACGCATACATAACATACTACTTATCACACTTTATTCTGTTTCTCTCTCCCCTTCTCAGACAAATACACAATTCACTACTTATCACTATTTATTCTGTTTCTCTCTCTCCGTCTCGGACGGATACATAACATACTACTTATCACACTTTATTCTGTTTCTCTCTCCCTTTTTCAGACACATACACAATTTACTACTTTTCACACTTTATTCTGTTTCTCTCTCCCTTTTTCAGACACATATACAATTCACTACTTATCACACTTTATTCTGTTTCTCTCTCTCCTTTTCGGACGCATACTTAACATACTACTTATCACACTTTATTCTGTTTCTCTCTTTCCCTTTTTCAGACACATACAAAATTCACCACTTATCACACTTTATTCTGTGTCTCTCTCCCTTTTTCAAACACATACACAATTCACTACTTATCACACTTTTTCTGTTTCTCTCTCTCTCCTTCTCGGACGCATACATAACATACTACTTATCACACTTTATTCTGTTTCTCTTTCTCCTTTTTGGACGCATACATACCATACTTCCTTTCACACTTTATTCTGTTTCTCTCTCCCTTTTTCAGACACATACACAATTCACTACTTATCACACTTTATTCTGTTTCTCTCTCACTTTATCAGAAGTCCATGTGAGTTTATGTATGTAATCGCGTTAGGAAGCTTTGCCATCAACGAAAAGTAATAAAAATAAGGCATAAAGGAGGTTAACCTATTTGAACTTACATATCAAAAAATGACTTTTCGCCAACGCAGGATTTCAGGACTATACGTTCAAAATTTCTAGAGACAATGCGTTCTCTGTCATTTGAACATAAAATTGTAAATGACAAAACATGGTGAAGATTATTAGTCTCTGGAATTTTGAGTAAAAATTAAACATTTAAGTAAACAAAATTTATGGAAATTTCTTAAAAGGCCCGGGCCTTTTAGGCTCACTTTCATACTTTTTTCTTACCACTCATGTGGATATGATTAAATGTTATTGTAAGTCATGCACTCCACACATTATCATGTTCATTCTGAGTTCTATCTGGAATTAATACTAAGTGAAATAAGACACGTTTGCTTAATTCGATATGTATTCTTTTTCAGATTACCATCAAAGCAGAAACCTTACAAGAGGGATAATCACCATACACACGGCACAAATAGTCCACGATTACCAACATGTCAACCTTTACTGAATGTACCCATCAAGGATTGAAGTTTATTCCTTGTCTTTTTTCAAGTACGTCAGGTCCAGATATAGGCACAGAATCAGATGCAGGAAATTGGACAGGATTGTTCATTGGGATTGGCATATTGACATTTTCTATTGTTATACCTATGATTGTAATGGTGATAATTAGATGTTTTTTCAAAGATATTTATGAAAACATTATAAGGTGGATGAGAAAGAAAAGTAATTGCAATGGACAAAGAGATACAGACAAATATAACAAAGATTCGCATTTGTATTGTAAAATCACAAAGAAGTAAAGATTTTTTTTCAAAGATATTTATAAAAACACTGTAAGGTGGACGAGAAAGAAAATGAACTGCAATGGACAAAGAGATATAGACAAATACATGTATAACAAAGATTCGCTATTGTAAAATCACAAAGAAGAAAAGACTGTAAAAAATCCACAATAGATTTTGTTTTTGTCATCGCGGTTTATCCAATGCTGTTGCTAGAAATTACGAGTCTTTTTGAGGTTCTGTAGAGTACACATATATTAACACAGAGGGGCACAATGACAAATATTTTTTATGTTCCTGTACTCTTTTCTCTCTAATCACTGTAACAAACCTTGATGATACATAAATATGGTCCAATTTTCTGTTTTTTTCCGCTATTTTTTAATATATAGAAGTTTATTTGAAACACGTCATTCAACCTTTAATGTATGTACATAGTCTTCAAGAGATGAGAGGTTTTGGGGAAATTGTGGACATAGAATGTAGTCAACAAACCAAATTTATCGTAATTGACAAAATAAAAGTTCCATAATATATCGGACCAAATTGTTTTTGATCCCATATACAAGCTATATTTGTCGTCGGCCGTAGCTCTCTGTCTGAATAATCGAATTTAGATTAGATCAGAGATTCGAGTTTAAGTGGAGACTGCAGTAGATCATGAGGTGTCACTGTTGCATAAGAAACAATCTTTAGCAAATATCAAATAAAAAAAAAATAAATCTGCTTGGATAAAAAAATATGACTGAATTGATATGTACAATGATGTAAGATGATATGAATGAAGACAGAGTCTTGAATACGACTAAAGTTGTATCCTTCTATTTGAAGTTTACATATTTTACACTAGGATAACTTTAACAATTTTGAATTTTATTGAGAAATAATATGTTTCGAGTCGGTCACACTCGTTATAATCGGCTTTGCAGATTATAAAATGTGCAAAGTCTCAAACCATGTTATTCCTCAATAAAAAGCAAAATTTTTGAAGAGGGAAGTAGAAGATACCAATGGACATTGCAAATTAAAAAATCATCGACAGACAATACCGTTGCCAAAACAAAAAAGGGAGACAACACTACAAACAGCAATTAAGGTCTCACTACACAGTTGCAAGCTCCCATTGACTCCTATGTTAAATTGTCAGCGGTCGAAAGTCCAACCTGACGGGTAACCGTACCCCTATACGGGTTGATCCGTTCATAAGCTATGGCTCATCTGAAAGGAAATCCTCTACTGATTTTTCTGTAAAAAATAAAGTGTTTCCCGTTTCAATTTTTTGCAAATTCTCACTGAATGACTTGTATCAAGAAACCATGTGCTTACCAGCATGACTGTTTTTGAACTATGGGGATTCCCCCTGCCACCTTACTCAGTACTCTTGCACCATATCACTACTCCAAACTGTACATTCCCATGTTTTCAAATTCTACTGAAATCCAGCTTTCTAAATCATATTTTACATCTCTCATAGCTTACATACATCAATTTTCACTCTTCTTTGATTAAATTAAAGCATTTTAGCTAATTTTCATGACCTCTCTGAGACAGTGGCCACTTCCTGTTAAATGTGTAATGAGACTACACACAGCTACACTTATAACTAAAAATAGAGTAACCCCACTCAAAACCGGAGATGAGTTCAGGTGCCTCGGAAGGGTAGGTAACTCCTGCTCCCCGGTGGCACCCATCGTGTCACCTATTTTTCGAATCCGAGAAAATGTCAAGTTCGGTAATAGTCGTAAACAATAAGAGAAAAACGAGATTAGGTGTGTGACAAGCGGAACATATCCCTAATCAGCTTTTAAATCGATATTTTTAACTGTCCAGCAGGTCATGGTGGCGACCGTAAAACTTTCGAAGAGATGACCTCAATCTAGCTATTAAAACCCTTGGTTAAGTAGCATTTTTGTCAGCAGCAACCTTCTATCAAGAAAATCCTGATAGAAAACACATGCCGTGGAATATCTTATCAACTGAAAGATGTATACTCCAAAGGCAGGTGCTGCTGAAACATTGCCACATAATATTGGAAAGTTCACATTAGGGAAATTGAAGTAATCTCCTTGATCTTATAAGTTTGGTTTTTAGTCGTCCTTCATTGTCAATCTCTAGGTGTAAGTCAAGATATGAAGCAGATTTGGCAGTTTCCCTGGTGTCCTTTATTTCAAGTTCATTTGGATAGATGCGATCAACATAGTCACCAAACTTAGAATTATTTAATGAAAGAATGTCATCTATATAGCGGAACGTGAAGTTAAAGGGCTGGGCTAAGTTTTTGTGATTTTTATGTTGTAGCCCCTGTATGAAGTCAGCCTCATAAGAATAAAGAAATAAGTCAGCAAGAAGAGGAGCACAATTTGCACCCATCGGAATGGTGAACTGGAACTGGAATCGGTTGAAAAACCCGACCACCAAACACAACAAATATGTTGTCAGTCAAAAACTCAAGCATTCTGATGATGTCATTTTCAGAGAACTTTTTGTTAGAATCAGTGGTTTTTCATAAAGTAAGGTTTATCCTTGCCAAGGACAAGATATTTGTTAATTTTCCTTTGAGTTAAGAATGTGGAATAGTCGTATACTGAGTTGAAAAGTCAAATGCGTTTTGCTCTTACACGAAGAGAGGGACCTAGATTATATGTTCTCCAAAATATCTTTAGAATTTTTAAGAATCCACCCCTTAAAGTTAATCCTTATAATTCAATTAATATAATTAGAAAAACTTGGTATTACATTTGAATTATCAACAATAGGTTCTTTTCTAATCGTAAACTGAACAAACAAAACATTTTATTGGAATAAAAGAATGATTGATCACTTGTATGAATATTGGAATTTATGTTTTTGGCCTGTGCAGTAGTTTTAATATTTGGATCACAGGATTCAAATAGAAAGTAAGAGTTGACTAGAGTGATTTTATCATGAGGGTTATTATTTTAAGAATTGATGCAGTATGTGTCGGAGCTAAATTGTTATGAAATGATAAACTAGAATAAGTACATGTAGTTGTGTTTCTAAACATTCCTTGAAGGTAGACAAAATTTTTGTCAGGATATATTTTACCAGTACGTCCGGGTATGAATTTGAAAATGAAAATATTCTAGCTTATATGACTATCGTTCAAAGCAGCAATTCTTTTATTAGCTTAGGTAGATCTACATAAAAAGGTAATAATTGAAGATACCAAGGGAAAAACAAAATGCAAACATCCAAAAGCAAATATCAAAAAACAACGAAACCATGGACAAATAAAAAAGAGACCATAACACAAACGACAATCGACACAAGACGTGTAAAACCAAAAAAAGGAGAAAAAAACCAGAGTAGCCACTAGCCCCGACAAAAACTATAGAAATTAACAGTGCTCTTATAAATTCCTTCTCTTTAAACTTAAGGTTTTGGTCCCCAAAGGGCCAGGTGAGCTATTACCATCACTTGGCGTTAACTTTATTACATAAATCTTCTATTCTGAAACCTCCCAGGTATTTTGAACCAAACATGGCCTGATTAATCCATAGGTGGTCCCCTTTTAAAAGTGTGTCCTTCATTTCCGCCCACCATCAAAGATAGCCTCAATTGCTAAAAATAGAAATTTCTTCAAATGACTATAACTACTTTATTTAAAGTCAGAATGTCTTCAAATTTGGTGTGTAGAACTGCAGTTATTAGACCTTTAATATAATTTACGTGTTTTAAAATGAATCGTATACTTTTGTTTATTCTGACATTTTATTCAAATCAGGCATAATTATGCAAAAAATATTCAAAGCTATCCTCCTGCTAAAGAAGCAGCCCAATAAAAATGAAACTTTGCTTGATTAGTCCTTAGGTGGTTCCTTTTCAAAAATGTGTCAGATATCCCAAGCGGCAATCCAAGGCGGCTGTCATTGCTGGGAATAGAAATTTCTTCAAATGGCTATAACTTCCTAAGTCGGAATATCTTCAAATTTGGTACTTCGAACTGAAGACCTGAACATTTCTAATATAAATGAACTTTGAATTGTTTTCAGTTCTGACATGAATATGCAAATACTTGTTAAAACTCTTGTCAGAAACAAGAAGCCCAAATAACAATAAAACTGTTCTTGATTTGTCCTTGGAAAAACTGCAGAAGTGTGTGAAAACTGTTAGGCTTACCAGGTAAGGATTCAGGCTCTTTAGAGCCTCTATATTTTCTCCTACAATACTGAGAGACTTCTAATGAAATTGAAAGTTGTTCAGTTATGATAATGTATTACTTATATTTAATATTATATATTATATTATATTTATTACTTATATATGATTTATGGATCGGTTGCTGAAGTTCTGTCCATGATGAATATTTTTAGGCAATCTACATCTTCTCTGATAGAACGCCAACGTTCATACACGTATATGGATATTTTTCTGTAGTCTTGTTTCTTATGAAAACCAGCTGGTCACTTTCTCCAGGTACAGTTAACAACCTGATGGATATTCTAAATGAAGTACTTAATATTATAATAATAACGTAAATTGAATAAAACGACTCAGTAACACGACACAAAATTACAAAAATATTAACTATACCTTTGTGTGGCACAGAGCATCAATATCGATATAAACTCAAAAAGTTTCGGGTGCGGTTGATCACTAAAAATACGTTGTCGTCGTTTTCTTCTAAAGGAGCAAGTCCCTAAATTTTACCGTGCAAAACCTTTTATACCGAGATTACACAAAAGAAACCAGTTTTACTAGATTCTTATTTTTAGACCAAAAGTATTATGGGTAATGAAAAATACACCAAAATAATTATTTAATTATAAATAAAAGAAAGACAACTTTATTGATACATGCAAGAGTTATTGTTCTTACATTAACGTATACTGCACGTCAACCAAGAAAAACAACTTATTTTATAAGAGTTATTTCCCTTATCAAAATATAGTGAAATTCAACCCTGCTACATTAGTATTTGAGTATATATTTCTCAATTGATAAGATATTCCAGAGCATGTGTTTGCTATCAAGAATTCCTTGATAGAGAGTTGCTGCTGATAAAGAAGCTACTTAACCAAGGGTTCCTAATGGTTAGATTGATCACCATGATCTGGTTGGCCGTTATGGTAAATCTGTAAAACAGATGATGAGGAATGTGTTCCCCTTGTCGCATACCTAATCCCGTCCAATTTTTTTATGACTATCGCCGATTGTGACTTATTCCCGTATTTGATGATATGTGACACGGCGTGCCATCATGGCCTGGTTGATCAATACGGTTAATCTGTAAAAATAATGATGAGGGAACTGTTCCCCTTGTTGCATACTTAGTCTTGATCCCATTTTCTCGTTTATGACTATCACCGATTGTGATATTTTTCTATTCGAAAATGTGTGACACGACGGGTGCCGCCCGTGGAGCAGGAGTTGCTTGAACTCACCCCCGGTTTTTAGTGGGGTTGGTGTTACTCTATTTTTAGTTATAAGTGTGTTTGTATTTTTCTGTTTGTAATTTTGTCTCTTTTTTGTTTTGGCCTCGATTTTGTTTATCGTTGACTTGGTATCTTCTACTTCACCCATTTTATAGAATACACACCACAGTGTGCAATTCAATTTTTATATTTCATTGTCTTTTTCAGCAAGAAAAATAAAACATAACGGTAAAATCACATCAAAGTCGAACACTACAAACTAGGCTTAGTTCACCCAAAACGCACTGAGTACTCGAATGAAAAGGTTTGTTTTATTGGTCACGTGATTGTCCGCAATGTAATAAATGAATATCATTTTTGAGACACACTAAGATTGCTCGCTCGCTTCAAGTACAAAAGTAAATTTTCTGAGTATGCGAATGTATTTTGAACATTTTTTCTTATAATTTATCAGATGTGTCTCAGGAAGACTTAAGGATTTGATATTTCCAATTTACATTCATATATTGACTCAAAAATACAAACATCATGTTATATAAGGTGTCTCAGTTTCTAAAGCAGATTACTGTAGGAGAAAAAGACCTGTTCATATAACATCTTTCATTATATTAATTTCGATTAGTTCATCAGTTATTTGCTATATTGAAATATATTTTTATGCAAATAAAATGCAAGCAAGCAGTATTCATCTTATTTTTCTTTTTTTTTTTCATTAATTAAATGATTTTTATTCGGACGAGGAAGGGAAAAAGAAAATAACTAACTCTGGTGTCGAGTCAGATGCTGATTATGAATTATCTTGTTTAACTTTTCGTGTGCATCAACTATGAAAAATTCTCGTCGACCAATTAGTAAACGATTAAGCCTTGGAATGAAAAGTTAAGATACTCAGCCTCTCCAAAATGACAATTGGATTTAAGGAGCAGAAGTTAAAGGTACATGTTGTTCAGAAAAGTTGATTGTAGACACGAGAAGTTTCGATCAAGGTAATGGAAATTGACCTTTCAATTGGTTGGCATTTGATCTCCGTTCGAAACGTCATGAAAAGAACGTATTAAGAGTCGAAACTATATTAGATTGAAGGAGCTTGTGTCTCACAAGGACTATTGACTGTCAGTAGAAACATGCTATAAATGTGTAAGAATTTAAATGCATGTAGTGAATTCGTGTAACTGAGTAATTATTTACCATAACGGGTCCAACATATTTCCAGTCCATGTCTTGCGCACAATTAATATGTAATCAATACACCAAATTTCTTTATATGCTTATTCAAGCTTGTAAAAAAACGGAAAAAAGAAGTATGGTTCGTGTCATTCATTGTGGATAAACAAAAGTCCCACAACTGTGCCCCTAATGTTTTAAACTAGTAGCTTTGTGCCATGTGTTGGGTGTTTGCCAAAACCCAACAGAAAATACTTGTCTTAATCATAAGACGGAACAAATATGTCTCATATGCTACAAGTGTAACTGCGGATTATGTATTTGATCTTCTCGTTTGATAGTTGCAGTTGTCTCTCTTATAACACGCGTTTCGCTTAACAATATAATTTTTTCTGAATGTGTACGTTATGGAGGATAACATTCCATAACACGTGCATATTCAGAAATATAAAAAGACTGTGCAAAATGTTTATTTAAAGATATGGTAAAATGATACTACAAAGCAGGAAATTATTAAACTCTTTGGTGATTGTGAAATGCCAGATAATATGGGCTTTTTGCTATTCACAACATTGAATTTGATAAAAGTTTTCATATTTATAGTAATTCATGCATGTGCCTCAACGCATATGTTACAGTGTTAATTTATATTTTCACCTAAAAGGATCCATTTGGGCAGTTTATTGTTAACTTGTCTTCAACACTGTCTGGTATTTTGACAGTATATTTGTGGTGTATACAATATTTTCTTAATTTCATGAAAGAAATTGCCTACACACTGCCTCTTATATTAGATGTAGTTGATATATGATCAGAAAACTAGTATGCTTATAAGGATGATTATTACTATAGGCAACATGCTGAATTTTATATTGATAGTTGGGCCTGAAAATATGCTTGATGGACATCGCACGAGTTATTTTTCTTGGCTATGTGTAGAGCAAGTTCTTCTAAGGTGGCACAGTTACTTCCCTTCTCTCAACACATTACAATGTTAGTTCTCAACATCAATTCTCTTTTTCAAAAAGAGGGTTTTGTTAGTAAAATACGTTTGCCGTTTTAAAACCTCATTTCGTCATGTGACAAGATGGGCTTCGGTAAATTTTATGTACGTTTGCCTAGGGAAGTTTTGATAGTTTTAAAATAAATTGGCAGGTTGTCCGGTCTGGCTTGACCGTTTGGTTTGTATTTCTAAACAAAATATAAAACACCAATAAGCAAGCATATCGTCTCAGCGGGACTGGTCCACTACTCTTCGCTGCAACACCGTTCAATCTGTACTCTAAATGCAGTATTGTATCATTATTATAGATGGAAATCTTATTTGTATTTTCATCTTTAGGAAAGAGTCACTAAGATGCGTTAATAATTTATGCTGCTCTACGAATTTGACACATTCTTATTCAGTAACAGTGATGTAATTTGATAAAAATGCTTTAGGTGTTAAGATTATGATAGCAAATATTGACACCACTGGTATAGTGGACACACGTAACTGTAAAACTAAGTTTCTTTTTGTGTTTATGATTAAGAAAAGAAAACGGTCTTTTTTGCATTTGAAGAGAGAACTGAGAATCTTTATATTACTAATGTGTGGGCATTTTCCTGAACTGTATTTGACCTGTCAGTAAGTCGTAATACACAATAAATGAACAAACCTCCAAATGAACTGTACAATACCCTTTGAAGATGCATAACGTCTAAGTTCTAAACCCAATGATCACAAATGTGTTTAATATGTTGGTCTCCATATTTTATCGATACTGTTCTGATAAATAATGGGTTCTGAATACGTTAATGGTGTCCAGAATATAAAATGAGAAGCGTTATTATCTCGATCACATTGTACATATTCAACTAGATAGCGCATCTCTAAAATTTGATTCATACTACAAAGCGTATATCAGTATGCGGTTATAGAGCATACATAAGGAATGCAGCTATACCTAAAGTTGTGAAGAATATTCATCATGTCTGTATTGAAAATTGGTTTAAAACTACTTTCTATTTATTTTAGAGAAAATATCAAAAGGAAACTGGGTTTAAGTCGTGTTCTCGACCACTCCTACAATTTATCAAATGCTACCTAATCATTTTTACTAAAACTCTGTTATAAACAATGACCCAGATAAGCAAAAGTTATGAATTGCTTAATCTATATATAAAATATTATGGTATTTGAGTAAAATATATGAACAAATTGCTTGTGATCCATATATTTCTACACAGACACCAACTTATACATGTATACAGCTAGTATTTGACAAAATTGATCTACGCTTAAGATACTCGGACATGATGTCACATAATAACAAAGCATTGCTATCAAAACAAAAAGAATTGTAACTCTATGAAGTGAGTTTCATTATAAACTGACAATAAAACTTGTATATTTTGTGCAAAACATAGGTGATAATTGAAGATACAAGGGGACAATCAAAATGCAAAAATTCAAAAAGCAGACAAAACCATGGCCAAACAAAAGAGAGATAGATAATAACACAAACAGCAATCGACACAAGAAGACGTGTAAAACCAAGAATAAAGTAACACGAAGATCAACAAAATCTGGTGTTGAGTTCAGGTACTCAAGAAGGGTAAGCAACTCCTGCTCTGCGCGGCACTCGTCCTGTCACATATATGACTTAAAAAATAAACAAAACCAATGAAAAAACCCAAACAACAACAACCCCAAAAAGGAAGAAGACGAGGGAGAGAGGTGCGATTTATTTCCAGTTTATGTGATGAAATAGCATTGCAGATGACACTCGTTAATGCTTGATCCACGTACGTACGATATATATATATATCTGTCTGTGTGTGTGTGTGTGTGTGTGTGTGTGTGTGTGTGGTCTGGGGCTCGAATCCGCGCAGCGCCACTCCGCAATTAGTCATAAAAGTCTTTCCGTCTTTTATTTGTCATAAGAATACATGTTGTACTGTTTTATCAATTTGAGTGAATAAAATTAACCATTTAACGTGTTGTAAATATAAGCAAAAAGTCTTACAGCAACATCAGTTTGAAGTGCTTGATAAAGAAAAAGGTATATGTATCGTCTGCCAAATCATAAAAGATGAATGAATATGTAAAGGAAAATTTTACATAATAGATTACTCTCGTTTCATCATAAGAGCGGTAACTGAATAACACTTATATGAATTAATTGAGTAGTCTCCCCTTCACCATATTTTTTTTTCAAAAGTATAAACTTTTTACAATGCATTAAGTTTGTTACATGCTAAACCGTTAACTTTCGAAAAGGTAATCGTATTTGATATACATCAGAGCGATGAGAAGTATTTGAAATCTTGTTTAAGAATATCATATGTGTAAAATCATTATACATAAATTATATTTGGGTTGCGAATTTTTGCAATTGGAGCTTAGAACAAATCTTCATCACATAGGAGCTCAGAGTTATCTGTTGGTGGGTATTAGAAACAGCATATAAAATCATTCACAAATCATTATAAATATGAATAAATATAATATTATAATAGTTATAATGATAAAAAAAACTCAAACAGATGAATGAAAACCTACGCTGTTAGATTATAACCTGCATACTCTGGATTTTCTTGCGATAGTCTTTAACTGGACTCTAAATATCGCGGAAGAAAAAGAGTACTTCGGGCTGATGTGCTGATGAAGTCTACGAGAAAACCATGCAAATTTTTCAAAAATTCGTCCTAGTGCTATTTCTTACTAGTAATTATTTTTTCTTTTAAATCTGTTTGAAATATCCCCACTAATACATTCATGATGAAACTTTGGAGCTCTAGCATAATTTAATCGGAATAAATGGGAACAAAGGGCTATATGTAGGAGAACAGAAAAGAGAAAATCCTACAAAAGTAGTGTAACCTTAGATGGACTAATTTGAAAGTTTAGGCAGATTCTTTTTTCCTCTGAACTTTGCTATATCGGTAAATTAGGGTCCTTCTCTAATTATTCATGTTATAGGTATTTTTTTTTAATCATCTATCTATTGTCTGTTACCATTGAAGTGAAATGAAGTGCACCAAATTGCATAATTGAAGTTTTATTTTGTAAAATCGTCTGTTCCAACGCCTTATTTCTAAAATTCTGTAATAAACTTAAGAGAAGGTATTTTGCTTATTTATCACCTAAATGGAATCCTTTGGCCCGATCGTACTAAAATTTTATGTCTTTTCGTAAATGAGCGCAATTTATCAATTGCGGGATCGGTATTCAAAGGATAAAATAGCGGCTGATGCTGACTGTTCATGATAAATTACTAAAAAATATACTTTTAATGCATTAATCACGAGCTTTAGATACTTATGATTCTTCCTCTTCTTATGAGAATGATTTTTATTCATTTGCTTCGATTTCTCATTCGGAAATCACGCCTCATTTTGAACAGATTTGGATCGTCTGTACCTCTGCTTTGTGAAGATTAAAAATAACGGACAGGCTATAACAATCTGAAAAGACCAGGGTATGTTTTCTGTCATTTGTGATAAACTATCGGTCTTATGGTAAAATCAGATAAGAAATACAGAAAAAAAAATCATGTCATCAATCGCTCCATGTTTGGCTAATCTAAAAACGGGAATGTAACTTTTGACCTGAATGGCATTGAAAAGTTTAAATAAGAAAACATCTAAACAACCAATAATTTTGAAACAGATTGCCAAATATGATTTTTAAACAGTGTATCAATATCCAAATTCATTGAAACTGTAGGTTATAAGCCCGAATTTGGTTTAAAGCCATGTTCACATTTGAGTAATAATAACATTTAAAAATTCGGGATCGGAAAACCCTTTAACGAGTTGCTATAACTGTCAAAGCGTTAAACCTATCCAGGAACTCAGTGATTTGTCAGAAATATGCCAGAATTATGCTCCACGACCAAACAAAATGAGAAACTTTGTTGAAATAGATAATATAATTATATCATCATAGCATTTAACAGTTTTTACTATAGAAATTTAAAAGAATCTAATAAATTAACGAAATACTGTGGGTTTCTGCAATTATGGATAAGAAATATTCACGAAAATATTCAATTTTCTTTATGCTGTAAAACTGTGATGTTTCACGGGCCAAAAATTGCCGTGTACATAAGGGTGACCGTTCATTCCTGATGCTTATCATAACAGAAATTCCTGAAATTAGGCGTTGGAACGGAAAATACAGCTTTTTGAAAAAAGTATCTAAAATCTATTTTAAAACATGGGTGCTTTTGCTAGGTTTATCCTTCTTTATTGTAGAAAATGTTTCGGATTTTTTGCAATCTACAGAAGTATTTTAGCATATTTTGTCATTTTATGAACATTCATCGCTAGAAATCCAAGATTTAATCTAATTACAATGCCGCAAAAATAGCATGTACATTTGTTCAAATTTTAGCCTCAGCAACTGGATTATGATTGTAGGGGGCGCTGCAATCAAATTCAAGATCTAATTTTCATTTTCTGTGCTGAAAATTAATTATTGCAATATATTACAACATATTATTGTAAAAAAAACCAACAAATTTAACTACCTACCCCTTGCACGTTTTTGCATTGTTTTCGCGTAGACTTTCACTTAAGCCGGGTCTGATGCTTTGGGAACTAATCATAAGAGACAATCAATAATTCTTCCTTACGGATGTTCATTACATGTCAAATATAAGTGGCTGGTGATTACCGATCGATTGTTATCGTCATCATCACTTAGCCATGAAGACTAATACACACCTGCGGTCAGGTAAATGCATCCTTCTTAGTAGTGTAGCATGAGTTCATAAGAACAAAAAAAATGACATTAAGACAAGCCACAAATATTGTAGTTGTCGCTTCATTCCTGCATTTTCTGAATAAAGGGAAGAAACGATAATCCGAGTTCCTCTCGCAAAAATGTAAAAACTAAGAAATCAGTAAGGCTTGTAAATTGAACCGAATTGTTTGTGAATATATGATTCTTTCTTTCTTGTCGTAGGTATTATTTAAACGTACATGTATTTTTAACGTAAAACAAAAGTATAAAAATAAATATGTAAATCAAACGAATCGAAAACATACAGAACCATGAAACACACGGCATTGGGAAAATTAGTTAGGTATATTATTGTTTAACATCTCCCTTAAGAAGATTTCATTTACATGGAGACGCGACCAATGCCTTTATGATAATAAATTAAATTTAAGAAAATACAAAGATTCAGAGGTGCAAGAATATCACGGCATGTCTGCTTGTCTTTAATTGCGTAGTTTTCTTAGCGTTACGTCCAAACTCATTTGGACACAAATTCACAATAAAAGTTTTCCCAGGTTAGATTAAACGTCACATAAGGCTTTAGTTTTTATAAAGTAGATATATCATTCAGGGGTTATTTAACTGTTATCATAGGAAAAATGGATAAAATAACTTGTTATTATCATTATCATCATCGTAATTATTATTATTATTATTATCATTATCATTATTATTATTATTATTATTATTATTATTATTACCACTCTGTCCCCTCATTCTTTCTCACTTGATCTGTTTCTCTCTTTTCACCTATCTCACCTATGGTTTTTTTTCTATCTGTCTTCATATTTTCCATCATATTTTGTATCTAGGATATTTCAGTTTCCATATCTGGTCCATATTCTACAAGGTATTTCTCAGTTATAGGGTTTAAGCGTGCGAATAAAATAAAGCACTCACATGTAATACAAACCATCTAAAAAACATAACATTGTCAATAGGAAATAAATGAATTGAGCTGACATAAGAAAGCGTTCCATGCAAACCTGGAACTGACTGTTACTATTCGACGATAATACAAGTGAAACAATTACGTCATAGGATAACACTCGTCCCCAGTGATAATACTGCTATGACAAATACTGATTAGATTCCAGTGATTGTGTTGAGAATCTTTAGGGTTTACTCTGACATCAAAGGATACTGGTAATTTATCAAAATATCTTTTAATTATTTTAGCAAAAAGTTCGCTTTGATTTCAATGTCTATCCCCTGGTCTTGTTTATGAAAAATAATTCTCTGTTGGTAAGATGACGATGATAAATGCACTAAATATTGGTAATCGGATTTCTTAGCCTCTATTTGCCATCTTCAGTTTACTGACGTCAAATAGTTTAATTGCAAATTCTTCATACCAAATATGTTTAATAGGTGGACCTGAATGTCAACAACGAAAAAGCCATATAAAGCA